>PVIJ01000352.1:279512-310179 GCA_004024925.1 Scalopus aquaticus
TATAACAGGACTATAGGGAGGCCGGGTGGGAGAGAGACACTCAGCGGTGGGGGAGGGGGGAGGGGAGGATAAGGGCACAGGATGGAGGAGAGGAGAATACAGGGGACCGTGGAGATGGATCACGGGTGAATTGGTGGTGGGCTGCCCAAGGGGAATACAAAATGTAAAAGACATAAATAACAATAAAAAAAAAATGGAAGGAAAAAAAAAAAAAAGATTCACTAGAGGCTGGGAGGCCTCCCAACCTCCCTGCCTTGCAGCCCTCCAGCTTGCCTCACAACAACTGACATACAAAGAGCATCAAAACCTGAAAAAAGCCACTGAGGGCTCCAGGAATCTCCTTTGTCCACCTGCCCAACTCCATAGAGAACCTGCCCTGTGCTTGCTGACGCTATACTTCCTTAAGTGAGTCCTTAGGTATTGCTTTGAGATATTCTGAGTCATATTTGAAAGATTCACATCTATTTGTGGTACTGGAAGGATGATTTAAGAGTTTAAGTAGGGCCTCCTTGGTGGTACAGTAGGGTAAGTCTCAGCACTATGATGCTATCTGCAACCACTGCAGCACAAATTCAATCCCTGGCCAGGGAGCTTCCCACATGGTACAGCAGACCTCTCCTGCCTCGCCCCTGCTCCCCTCAGTCGTGTACTTCAGTAGATCTGCCTGTTCTGCTCCCACTCTATCTCTGCTTAATCCTCTCACCACCCCGCACCTCTGGCCTACACTCAAATTCTTATATGCATAAATAAATAAATCTTAAAAAATAAGAGTCTAAGTATATTGATAGAACTTCATTGAAAGTGTCAGTATGTTAGTTAAGTTTATGCTCTAAAGTTTATGCTACATTTTTGCTCTCCCTCTGCCAATTTTTTCTGCAGTAATCATTTAGTTATTCTTTTCATTAAGGGGACATGAAATTATTGTTAGACAATGTTTGGAGACAAAGATATAAAGACAAAGATATAACGTAAAAATGGATGCAAAATTGGTATAACAATTTTCTTACAACATTTGTATTTAAATGGCATAAATATGTGGGTTATAAAATATTATTTATTATTATTCTTTTAGTATCAGTTCATTTACAAATTTACAAATTTCTATATCCTGGTATGCATTATTTTTGAAGAAGAAAGAATGATTAACATAGAAGCAAAAAACAGGAAGAAATATTCTGATAATTAAGAATGTCTATTTTAGGTGGTACTATTTTAGGAAATTTCCTTCTTTGAAATTTTATTTTGAATAATTTCAGTAGTAAAAAACTTAGGATTAATTTTTGGTCTAAAGCAAATTAACATATTAGTATTTGAGCATTGCATGATATAGTTACTCATTTATTTCTAAAACAAACATCTGTTCAGACAGTGTGTATTACATTGTTACCATGTTCTAAATACATAACTAATGTCTTTCCTTTTGTGTGTATATTTTTAACAATATCTGTCTTAAAAATCTGATAATTTTTTGAGGTGTTGGATAATTTATTGCTTAATGAAGTAATCATCAAGCTAAGTTATGAATTAAAAAGCTGTTCATTTCTTCTGCAGTACTAATTCAAATGTCTTTCATTTAATGCTGGCAATGTTAATAAATGAAAATATTTTCAAGACTGATTTTATTGATAGTCATTCTAATACAAGTGATTAAATAGAAAACCATAGTCTGTAGTTACTAAATGATAGTTTCATTCCCTTCAAAATAGTTATCTTGGTTGACTGTGCTAGTAGAATTTTAAGATTTTAAGACTTGTAGTAGAAGGCAGCTGTGACTTAATCTTGTTTTAAATTCTTAATAATATCGTACACAATGTAAGGACCACTAAAGAACAAAAATGAATATGTCTGAATCCTAAAAGTGCTATCAGTTCAAAGTGAATTACATTATATGGGAAAAGGCTGGAATTGTTATTTAAGTTCATCCATTCATTTCAACAGGATTAAAATAAATGATGTACTTATCTCACATGACATTGAAAAGCGTGGTGATGAAAATAAAGGGTGAACTTCAAAGATGAAATGTACAAGATTTAAGATTTGATGGAGGGATTTATTTTCCAAATTATTATTGCCATTGATTGGATTTACTAGTCAATAAGCAAAAGTTGACTGAAATAAGAAGCTGTGCTTAAAACTGGTAAATCTATGTTTCATGTTTTGCTTTTGCCTTTTGAAAGGCAGGGCAATTTTGACCAATGGCAGAGATAACACCTCATATGAACTCTAAATTGATGTTCTGAATCCTTGCTGAAAGCCACTTCAAAGGCATATATAATATTTCTTTGACATTTAATGATTAATTTGGAATTATTTTTCTGAAATATTTTTGATTTCTAAGTTTTAATGATGCCTATATTCTGGCCTTATGAATTCATCTTTATAGTTTTACATTTTAAACCAGTGACATCACACACTTTTGCTTATTTCTTTTTATTTATTTATTTTTTTCAATCATTAGTATGATATTTAGGTCATCAATCTTAATCATTAACATTTATATTTTATAAAACTGTGAGTTGATTAAATGAGATTCATCAAAACAGCTATATGTATCATGCAGTTTTATTGATCATAGGGCATTGATTTTATACTTTTCCAGTGACTATTTAAAGCTAATTCATTTCTTTTTGCAAACACATACATGAGTGCTAATCATGAGTACTGTGAGGTTGCATTGACAACAACTTATGGCAGTCATGATAGTAAAGACCATTTCTTTAAAACTTTTTTTATTTTTAATTTATGTTCAGTGATAGAAGAATTTTAGGAAAAGTGATGATTGTTCAACCTCATGAATGTAATCATTGCCATTGCACTGAAGTGGTAATAACAGAGGGAGCCCCAATGGCCAATGGTAAAGGACTATGGGTGCTTTGGTGTTGGTGTGGTATAGTGTGATATATCTGAGGAGGTGTGAACCTGTTCCCCTAAATCACATGTTCTTGTGTAAACTAATGTTACTTCAATTTAAAAAATGGTTAAAATAACATATTTCATGCTACATATATTTTACTACAGTAAGGATTAAAAAAAAAAAACAAGAAAAAAGGTTAAATTGAGTGTTTCATAATCACCAGTCATATTTTTGAAGCTTAGGTTTGGGACAAAATGCTATATCACAAAATGGTTAGTGCAAATACTCAGGCTTTTTACTGTAAATTTTAGAAAAGAAGTAATTTGTAATATGCTTTCATGAGGCTCTTTGTACCCAATTCTCCATGGTTGAATAGTAACTGGACTTTCATTTTGTAATGTTTTGAAATTTTCCATCTGATTTAGTCAGAAAAGGTTTTTTTGGGGTGTCTCTATTTTATAGGGAATCAAATTGGTGGTAACTTGATCCCTTTATTGATCCTTGCATCCCCCACAAACTTTCCACAGCAGTCTAGTGCTGCTTAGAGGTATATGGGGAACCCAGGAATGTGACCCTCACATCCTCTTAAAATTCTGTCTTTCTTTTTCACCTAGTCACCCCAATCCTCAAAACTATCCCTGAAAGACTGGAAGGGAAATTCTCAGAATGAGAGATGTGGGATATTTCCAAATTTTGCCAACAAAAGCAAAGCCAGAAAGTCCTTGGCAGACAGAAGAGCTGGCTACTTTAACACCTTTCTCATTCCTGGGATCCCCTGTTAACTACAGTGCTACTGTCCCCCCAAAGGTTCTGTTTTCGCAGGTGGAAAAGCAGTTGGAACAGCAGCACCTACTCTCCAACTCAAACATTCTTTCCCAGGCCCTCTGTGGAGCAGCGTGCTCCAGTCATCGCAGTGCTGGGTTATTGAATCCCGGAAGGCCCATTAGACCTTTAACCAAATGACAGCCTGTAAAATTCCTTGAGTGAAGAATTAGATTGAGCCGTTAACCTTCTCCATGCAAAGGATAACAAAGAAATTCTGGTAAGAGATAAAAGGACAGACACACAATTTACTATTCTCATCCCTCGCTCTTGCAAGAGAATGTGTTAGCTTTTCGCAGCCATTTTCCTTTGGCAGTTGGCAGAGGAGCTACCTGCAGCCGCAGACTTCTGCCTCTCTGCAGTCTGTTAGCCCATTGCATCTTTCTGCCTACTCCATTCAAACATCTTTTATAAAGTGATACTGCTTTAGCAGGAGTGCTAAAATCTGTCCACCCTAAATGGGTTATGGAAATGTGGGAATATTATCCCTTAAACAGTAGGCTAGAATTTCTTTCATGCATCTATCCCTAAGGCAAACTGGGTTTTAAAGCCAAAATCACAGGTTGCCTTTTGCTTTGTAAATCAGCAGTTGGATGTGTAATTGGGATTTTTTTTTTTTTATGTCAAAATGACTCTTGGGTGTTGATCTGGCAAGAGGAAATAACGGAAAGGCTGTATAAGTAGTTTCAGAATGGCAGTTAAAATCTCATAATCTGACTTTAACAATTGATTTTGCTCCAAATTTCCATATTGGTATTATTCAGCTTTTGGCCTAGGAACTGGAAATGGAACTTTTCCCAGTGAAACTCAGACTGAGCCTAGTGTTGGACTTACCGTGTTCTTAGTTTGGGTAGGTAAATTTCATACTTTTAATTTATAGAGCAGCTCATAGAAATAGGAGATGAAAAGACCATTTCATTTATTCCCTTGGTGGGGTGGAACATTTTCTTCCAATATGTTTTCCAATTTACTTTTGAAATTTATGGAGCTTAAGAAAAGTACCATTCCATTATCTAATAGTCCTTGCTAATCGGCAGTTTCTTTAAATATCCAGTCTAAATTTTCCATTGCTTGTCTTCACCATTTTCTAATCTTATGGATTTTATAACTTAATGTCTGCTAAATCCTTAGTTAATAGCCATTCTAAAGATTGTGATTTAAAAAAAATGCATATTAAGCAATATTGCTCTCTTAGAATTCCATAATCTACTGATAGAATGTGTGAAGCATTTCTGGCCTATTTCTAAAAGAATAAAAACTTTATTCACAAATTATTGCTCTGGACAATAAGAGATGAACCCATTTTTTTTTTCTGCCTACCTAAGAGAATTGTTTTGCTTAGCTTGATGATGTCAAAGTATCTTTAAGAAAGAATAAAATGTGAATTCATCATGCATGTAGCTATTTCCTGAGAATGAGCTAGGAGTGGTATATATGGAAAGACACAATGCATTTAACAGAACAGGAGAGCAGCAATTTCTTTCACTCACTAGTAACATGTGGGATGTTCAATCATTGACCTACCAGCAAAAGGCTGTATCTTTCATTACTAGTTCTCTGATATATTTGGACCTTCTCGTCCACTCACATTTCAACTTCTATATTAGGTATTGAAAAGTCATCCTTACCAGACTTGTCAACTTCACTGCTACGAGGATAAAATTTGTTGCAAATATTTTCTATATGTATAAATAATTTCATTATTGGATCATAATAATTCATATGTATACATGTGTGCATACATATATATATATGTGTGTGTGTATATATATATATATATAATTTACTATATAACAAGAATTATTTGAAGTGCCTAATCTGAATAACTTCTTTAGCTATCACAGCAATCTTATTTATTAGATATGTGTATTACCTTCTCTAATTTTCAGGTGATAAAATGAGTTACTGACTAATTTACCTAAGTTTTTACTGCTATAATGAAGCAAAACTAAGACTAGTTTCTATATATTCAGACTCTAGAGCATGTGCTTTAAATCACAACTCCATAATGGTAAAAATGTGAATATGTCCACTGTTAAGTAATATTTCATGAAAGAACTTTAGTAATTTCTTGTCAGAAATGAAGAACTTAATTTGATCAAGCCTCTAGACTCAATTTCCAACTTACAGAATGCACAGAGTATAAAAGAAAGTACTAACGAACTACAGAGATACTGTCAATAAAATTCACACTATAGAAAACTGGATAGTACTAGGAATGAAGTTTCCCAAACAAATACGCAACAGGAAGACTGAATGTGTGCTTATGAGAAATGTACAAACTTATAGAGCAAATAGATTAAAGGAAACTTTAGAACCTACCTCTTCATGTTTCTGGCAGCATTATCTAGAATAGCCATCAACTGATGAATGGATAAAGAAAATCTTGTATATACATTCAATGGAATATTATTCAGCCTTTAAAAAGATGGCAGGAAATCCTGCAATTTGCAACAACATGATGAAACTGGAGGATTTTGTGATAAATGCAATAAGCCAAACAAAGAAAGGCAAATAATGCTGCTTATATGAAGAATCTAAAATAGTCAAATGTAGAAACAGAGTTAATTGGTTGTTGCAAGGGTGTGGAAAGAGGGAGTAACAAGGAGATATTGGTCAAAAGGTACAAAGCATCAGTTATGAAAGATGAGTAAGTTCTAGAACTCTACATTAATAGAACTAAATTATATACTTAAAAATCAACTAAGAGGATATTAGTTCTTAATCCTCCAGTGATGATGGATATGATCATGACATAATTGTAATTATGGTTTTATTGGTGTATACTTATCTTCAAATATTTCAGTTATATACAAGTAAATGTAAGCCACAAACAGAGAGAGATAGAGAAGGGGGGAGACTTAAGAAACACAGCAGATAACAATGTAGCAATATGCAGACGTTATTTAGATCCTTGTACAGGAAAAATTTTAAAAATTAAGACAATTAGGAGACAGTAAGAAATTTGGTAACTGAAAATTTGATATTAAGAAATTAGTGTAAAATTTTTAAAAAACTATTGTGGCAATGATTTTTAAAAAGGAATTCTTATTTTATATCAAAAAGGAATTCTTATGTTATAGCTATGTAATTTTGCTTAACTATATGTAGTTTATTTATCTATATCTATCCAGACATTTGAAATATTTAAGAATAAAAGTATCTGGTATCCTGGATTTTCTTCCATTTTATATTGAGTGGAACAAGTTGGTGATATATAGAAAATAAAGATTGGCCATGGTTGAAAATAGCCACTATATTGTGATAGAACTATGCTGGGGTATTCTATAGTTTCTCTTTTGTATGTTGGAATAATTTTTAATTAAAATGTAAAAGGGCAAAAAATAATTAATGGCGATCCCTTCGTTTGAAAAGAATCATGGTATTTATAGCAGTGTATAAAATTACTTATTGTGTAGAAATGAGTCAGAGGGTGTCAAATGCTTATGGCTTAATGTTATGAGTTGACAATTTTCATATTTGAATGAACTTTATTTTTCATGAAGAACATTGCAAAGCATCATTGTGAATTTAAGAATAAGTCTATAATGGGGATATTTATTTTCAAAAGGAGTTGACAGCAAATAAAAAGACTGCAGAAATCCTTCAGAGCAGAGTATGATCAGATTTACTGTAAGTGGTACTCATTTACCAAAAGTGATTAAATTATAGTCAGGATGTACCTTGAAGTACCCACTTCAGTAGACAGACTAGAATATATTTAAGAAATATAGAACTTGGCACTACCTCTGGGCTTTATGTTTCACAAAGTATGCTGATGCTTCTATAGAGTATATTGCCTGTTTTTATTTATTTATTTATTTATTTATTTTGTGCGTGCATGTATGTGTGTAGAAGAGTTGAGGTGTACCCAGAGGTGTGGGGTGGGTGAGAGGATTCACCAGAGACAGAGTGGGGAAACAAAGCAGTCAGAGTTACTGAAATACACTGCTGAGGGGACCAGGGAGCTAGACAGGAGGGGTCTGCTGCACCATGTGGGTCAGCTCCCTGGCTGGGATTCAACTCAGGCCATAGTGATGATAGTGCTGAGACTTAACCCCAAGGCCACCAGGGAGACCCTGCCTGTGTTTCTTTACTTCATATTTCATTGATGCTTAAAACATGAAACTTTGTAAAGACCGTATTTTTCATATGAAGTTGATCAGACTTAAAGGAAAGGCTTCATGTACACTATAAATATTTTTCTATAAATATTGGAAGATAAACTGCTTAAAAAGGTAATCTCTGGCTTAAAAAAAAAAAAGGTGACGTAATTATAAAAGTTAGAAAATGCCACAAATGGAAATAGCATCAGCCATAACAGGAGTGCTAACTTGCTGGTAGTGCATGCCTGGCTGACTTTCTTCAAACATGCATAGCTATGTGCTTTGGAAAAACCATGCCCTAGTGATTATTAGATATATTTTCCTTCAGAAATGACAGAACAACTGCTCCTAAAATTACCTATTCAAAGTAAGATTTCCAAAATATGTAATCTGTCAAGAATCATATTTTGACCTTTAAATATCCAAAAGGAAATCGTTATTAATTTATGTGGCAAGAGTGGATGTGTGTGTGTGTGTGTGTGTGTGTGTGTGTGTGTGTGTGTGTGTTTATACCATCTGCAGTATACTAAGCATTTATTAAGTATATGCATAGTTAAGTAGAGTACTTCAGGACTTCATTTTACTTCTATTGAATTTCACCATAACTTACCGGTACTTGCTAACTGAGTGGACAGTTTAAGAGTCTTGATCCTCCAGTTAATTTCTGTTCTCTGTGTTAGAAATTATGAATTTGGATTCAGGAACATGCAGGGGAGAGGAATCAGTTGGTGACTAAAGCATGTGCCTACTGATATATCTGTTGCATTACATGGCACAGACTTGCTGCTGCTGGCAATCACAGGTGAGCAGCAAAGTTAGACAACTGTGTCACTACACCAGTTATTTTAATAAGGTTTGTGTATTAGCATATAATATGCTGGTTTTCTAGACATTACAGCAAGGTTTTAGTGAAACCTTACAGGAAAATACAGAATATCCTTATTTGTTTGCAGTATTTTAAATTAAAGAACCACTTAATTTTTTAGATGTTCATGAATAAATTGAAACAAATATTTTTGTCAAGAGATACATGAATTTTTAGAAATTCAATATATGTTTAATGTATTTGATATGTAAAGGATTTCTTTACAGTACACTTTTTAAAACAACTTATTTTGTTTTTATTGAGATGACATTGTTTTGCAACACTCTATTTGATTTCAAAGGCATAGGGTCATACCACTTCAGGTGCATGTGCTCAAACCACACCTACCACTAAAGCACCCACAGTCCTTCACCACAGTCCATTATGCTCTCCTCCCCATTGTGGTTTGCCTCCTCATCCTCTTCTTACCTCTACCCTTTTTTTAGAAAAAAATATTTATTTATGCATACAAGAGCTGAGCTGTAGGCCAGAGGTGTGGAGGGGTGAGAAGATTCACCAGAGGCAGAACAGGGGAGTGGAACAGGCAGACTGACTAAAGTACACTGCTGAGGGGAGCAGTAGGTGAGGCAGGAGAGGTCTGCTGCACCATGTGGGAATCTCCCTGGTTGGGTATCAAACTCGTGCTGCAGTGGTTCTGGATAGCTTCACAGTTCTAAGACTTAACCCCTTGCACCACCAGGGAGGTCCCCTCCAGCTTCTTACCTCTATTCTATAGTCAGTTATCCAGGATTTATTACTGATTTGATTTTATCTGACCTTTTGTTTTTCTATACCACATGAAAGTATTTGTCTTCCTTCTGACTTATTTAGCTTAGCATTATCCCCTCCAGTTCAACCCATGTTGTTGCAAATGGCAAGATTTCATCATTTTTCTTGCAGAGTAGTACTCCATTGTAAATATAAAACACACTTTTTTCTAATCCACTCTTCTGTCCAATAGGCACGAAAGTTGTTTCCATAACTAGGCGAGTGTAAGTAGTGCTGAAGTGATCATAGGGGTGCATATATTCCTTCCAATTAGTGTCTTTTTGTATACTTCAAGAAGATACCTAGGAGTGGAATCGCTGTATCACATGGTAGATCTATGTTTAATATTTTTATAGACTCCCATAATATGTGCCATAGAGGATGGACCAATGTACATACCCTCCAATGGTACACAAGTATTCCTTTTTCTCCACATCCTTGCCAACACTTCAAAATTACTAATTTTTATTTACAATGATCTGAGCACTGCTTCATGTGATCTGTCTACTGAAAACAGGTAAATTCCTGTGAACTTTTATATTTTACTTTGGGCACAAAAATACTTTTCTATTGTGATGATGGTTTGAATTTAAAGATGATTAATTACTAAACTTTGACACATGATTATTAAGAGAGCCATCTTCCCATTTTCTATATATAATATCTGTGAATAAACAGTAGCTATGTTTTGAAGCAACATAATGCTTATGATTTCATTTCTCTCTCAGTGCTACTTGTAAACCTACAAAAATGAAAGAATTAAATAATTGGGAGAGGCTTTCTTTCCTACCTCCAAATAGTTTTAAAATGCAGACATATTGTAAGTTGACTGAGTGATATGGCATAGTATCATTACCTGCATTACTTTACATAATAGTTCTGATTTTTATGACTCCATTGCAAACCCTAAAAATTGTAAGAAGAAAAGATTTGTCACTTTTTAGTTTTCTCAACTCATAAGTTGCCTTGAAAACCCTATTACAGTTTGAATTTTTCTGCACACGTATCAACAAATACTTTGTTTCACAATCATCCATTTGCTTATCTCAGCATGATCATATTTTTTTTGTTTATAATTCGTTGAGCTGTGCAACTATTAACACCCATCTTCACTCTAAAATAACTGGATTAGAAAATAAATTGTATGGTCTCTACACTCCACCCCTGTGTACTTAGCTTTCAAAATTTTGGATAAATTTAGAATCCTGCTCTGTTTGAAATTAATCTAATACCTTTACAATTTCAGTGTGTTTATGATGGGGCTCAGGACATGTTCCCCCAAAATATGAGATGTTGGTGTATTGATTATTTTAAGCTGAAGGAATTTGAGAAAACAGCAGTAGAAGGAAGATCACTTTGACCTTTTCCTGAAACAGATCAGAAAAATTTCATGTGAGATATGCCCTCCCTATTCCCAGAGGAAAGGAGCTTTCTTATCTCCAAAGATAAAAGATGCTGAGAAGATTGCTAATAGAGCTTGCTAAATGTGCTGTGGGTTACTACACTAGCCTCATATTCCTTCACTTGTGTGTCCACACAACCCCTCACTCTCCATCAAACCTACCATAAAATGCTCAGGTCTAAATAACTGTTTCTTTGGGTCTTCATTTTTTTTTTTTTTAGATTTATTTATTTATACATACAAGCTGGGGTACAGGCCAGAGACGTGGGGCGGTGAGAGGGCTCACCAGAGAAAGAGTGGGGAGCAGAACAGGCAGATCAGAAATACACTGCTAAGGGGAGCAGCGGGCGAGGAAGGAGAGGTCTGCCACACCATGTGGGATTCTCCCGGCTGGGTATCGAACTTGCTGCCGATAGCTCCACAGTGCAGTGCTCCACCACTGCGCCACCAGGGAGACCCTGGGCCTTCATTTCTTAATGAATCCTCCCTTTTCACATAGAACTTTCATTAAATACATTTAATATGCTTTTCTTCTGCTAATCTGCCCTTGTCAATTTAAATTTTAGACCCAGTTAGAGGACCTAAGGAGGGTAAGGAAAACTTCCTCCCCTGTAGTTGCAGTTCCTTTTCTATACTTGTCAAGGATAAAATAAATACTGGAAATTTAAGGGATTTTTAATAAACAGTGATTTAAAAAATCAGATTAGAAGCATTAATTAGAAATTATTACATTAAGCATTCATATTTAACTAACTTTAGAGAAAAGTAGAGTATAATGAGTTGTAAAAATAATTTGAGAAAAACATACATGTGGGTCATACAGAATGATGCATAAACATATGGGTGGGAGGCATCAAAATGAAAGCACAGTAACTCGACAAACATTTCATCAAATCTTTTCTCTGAATCAGAGTTCTCTTCAGCTATATCATCAATGCAAACTGTTAAAAGTAGATATAATTTAAATAATACAATATATTATTATGTAAATTAAATTGGGAAGTTATAACATTATGCATATATATTTTTTAAATGGGTCAAGTACAGCACCTTAATTGATCAATGGGGAAATCAGATTATGACATTTAGATTCACCCATGACCTCATGTAAAAAAAGAAACTGTTTCCTGTGCACTTTTTAAGGACACTGGATTGACATGAATTATCTCCAGGGAAACAGAAAACCCTGAACTGACATTTCAAAGGATGGAGAGCTTTTTAGGCACCTCTAAAGTGTGTTTTAGTAAACCATGCAGATTAATGAAATAGTATCACAAATGTAACTTTCAGAATGAAATGTGGGTAATAATTAGGCAAAATGTTATTTTGAGATTTTTATTCCCAAACGGTTCATTGTTTTCGTATTCTAAATTCCAGTGCCCTTGTAGATCCAATTAAGATGCTTAATTGAAGAATTCCAAGTAAGCAGACTGCCCTGACATTCACAGGGGATTATGCCTAGTAATGATAGTTCTGAGTTGAACAGAAAGACTACTCTCAAATATTAACAGAGAAACATATATTTAATAAAGCTGCATTATTCTATGAGCATAAAGAAAATTAAACCTGAGAATCAGAGCACCATGGTAACCCAGAGTGCCCTTGTTTTCTTTTACTTCCATGTTTCATTTTAAACTCTCCATTTACCCCCTTCCCCACAATCCCGTCGTTCCTAGCCAATAGAAAAAAATACAACTAGAATTGTAAAAATTTAATATATTACCATTATATTCTGGTGATGATCTGTAACTTCATTTAAAATTCATGGTGAGGCAAGACACCTATGACTGCCAGAGACTCCTTTCAAAGCAGAAATATAAGAACAATCAATGCTATGGTTTGACTAGGGGCACTAGAGAGAGAATTGCTTATCTGCATTTGATTTTCATATGCACATTAGCACCCGATTATACTTGTCCTTCTGTTGAACCAACATTTTCGTGATTCACTTCAGCTCTTCGTGTGGGGATTTTTTGTTTGTTGTTTTACATGTCCTTTGCCTTATGCATGTGGACACAGATGTTTTCTGCACTGTGGATGATGCCATATAAAACCATGGCAGAAAGTGAATTGCTTGTGTGGCCTTGACATTTCTCTGGTAAATTTATGGCAGTAATTGTGTTTTGCTTTTAATATTTCTAACTTCTTAATTATTTTTACATTTACTTGTGTCTTTCCAAAAACAGGGAGAAAGAGTAATCACTTATAAAGTATTGTTAATCTTAATTTTAAAACTTTAGAACTTTATCCATTAGATATAATAATATAATTAAAAAGTATAGGATATTGAGGTATTTTGGTGATTTTTTCATATAACTGTTTGTTTTGTCAAGCTATATGATGAGAAACACATTTATTTTTCCTTAAACAGAAAACTTAAATTGGATATAGAAGTTTTCTATTTTTATCTAAAGATTTATTTTCTTTGGGCCTCCCTGGTGCCTCAGCGGTTGAGCGCTGCGCTGTGGAGCTGTCTGCAGCGCGCGATGCGAGTTAGATGCCCAGTCAGGGAGAATCCCACATGGTGTGGCAGACCTCTCCTGCCTCGCCCGCTGCTCCCCTCAGCAGTGTATTTCTGATCTGCCTGTTCTGCTCCCCAATCTGTCTCTGGGGGACCCTCTCGCCACCCCACGCCTCTGGCCTGTACCCCAGCTTGTATGTATAAATAAATAAATCTTTAAAAATAAAAAATAAATAAAATAAAGATTTATTTTCTTTGTATGAATAGCAAATAACCGTGAATAGTTAGTTATCTCCTTGCTCCCACTGTCCTGCTCTCACTGTTTAAAATTATTCCCTTCTGTGTTTGAAAGTCATTTTCTCTCTATCTATTGACATTCTAACCCAGCACTCACACAGACCAGCTTTTCTGATTTTTGTATATTAATTTTCTCTGCAAGTGGCCCTAGTATACATAGTTGAATTTGGTATACTAAATCAATTCAAAATCTGGGCTAATACTCTTTTGGCTGGCCCAGCAAGTATTGGGATCCTTAGTCATCATTCAGAAACAATATCTGCCACATGTATTGCATATAAAATCAGTGTTTTAGCTCATGGGACAAAAGGTGACACTAAAAGTGCATTTGCATTTTTACGCACTGCCAAATGGTCAAATCTACCTTATTACAGCAAGTTTCTGGATTCATTTGTCTTTTGATTTAGCACATGTCAGTTACATCTGAAATGAACAAATGCTGCTTATGCTCAAATATTCTATACTTGTCAAGAAGATCAAATAAATTGAAATTAAATTGCTACTTATTCTATGTACCTTTGTAGGGACAAAAGCTAGGGAAAAATTGATCAACAGTTACACTGGCCAACATTGAGATCGTTACCGACTTAAAAAGGCCCTAGTCTGTGGTATCTTGGTGTGCTGAGCATGAATATAACCCAGAAAAATTTTTATCAGCTCTCGTTTTGAAGATATTTCATATAATTCATTTTATATATTTCACCATGTAAATTTATCCAGTAGGACTGCAACAACATCCTAAATCAGCCTAGAATGATGTAATATTGTATAATATCATCATGCACACATCACCCAGAGTTGATTGCATCATTTTCTGATGCAATGCAATACTACTGCCAGGCGGCTGCTGAAGTAAGCTGACGTCAGCAGTGCACTATAGAAAGCCCTGTCGGAAAGGTTGAGCATTGAAAATATTTCAGACTTTGTGCGAGACAGTTTAAGCTACTGTTCCATAGAACTGTTATTATTTTATCCATTTAGGCACAATACAGAACAGTAAAGCCTTGAAAGTGCATTAATAGCATGGACAATTTCTGCTCTATTTGTGGGGAAGTGACATTTGCCAACCAGAAGAAAAGTATCACTTGTCAAGTGAAGAAGTCTTATCATCTTGACTTTGGATGTAAGGGTAGTGACCAAGACAAGGCTTGGGCCCCGCATATATACTGTGCTACATGTACAACAGAGCTTTCACAGTGATTAAATGGCAAAAGACTATCAATGTCGTTTGCAGTCCCCATGATGTGGAGAGAGCCAAGCAACCACAGAAAACACTGTTACTTCTGCTTGGTTCCTCCTCTTTCCGGCAGAATGACAAAGCAAAAGAAGTCGAGACTAGTCTACCCAAACATTCCATCTGCACTGAGACCAGTTCCACATGGTGAGGGACTTCCTATTCCAGAACCTCCAGCAGAATATTCTCTTGATTCATCTGATGAGAACAAGGGTGAGCTGACCTATTCTTCTCCTGTTCCTTCGGCATGCAGTGATCCAGATTTTCACTGTGATGCATTATCAATCCCACACAGACTAACACAGGAAGAACTAAACAACCTGGTTCGTGATTTGACCGATTCAACAACTTGATGCAGGGTGATACAAAACAAGCATGGAATGCTTTTCGCCTAGGGTCTACAAACTTTCTTGGGAATCTTAGGGAATAAAACTACAAGGGACTAGTAGAAGACATGCTGATGCAGTGTCAGAAACTTGGCTGCAATATGTCTCTAAAGATCTACTTCCTGGGCCTCCCTGGTGGCAGAGAGGTTAAGCACTGCACTGTGGAGCTGTTGGCAGCGGTGAAATGAGTTCGACGCCCAGCTGGGGAGATTCCCATATGGTGCGGCAGACCTCTTCTGCCTCTCCCGCTGCTCCCCTCAGCAGTGTATTTCTGATGATCTGCCTGTTCTGCTCCCCACTCTGTATCTGGTGATCCCTCTCACTGACCCATGCCTCTGGCCTGTACCCCAGGATATATGCATAAATAAATAAATCTTTTTTTTAAAAAAAAGATCCACTTCCTTCATTCCCATCTGGATTTCTTCCCTGAAAACTGTGGTATGGTTAGTGATGAACATGGCGAACGTTTTCATCAAGATATCACATCAATGAAACAATGATACCGGGGAAAATGGTCCACTGTAACACTGGCTGACTACTGCTGGACACTCCCTAGAGATGCTCCTGAACAGCTGTACAAGAGACAAGCGAAGAAATCTAAGAAGTAGTCTATGACTTGATTTTTTACAGGTATCAACCATAGGCCTATTACTATTGGCAGGCACTTAGTGATGTAAACATCCATTTATTGCAGATTACAAAAAAAAAACTAGCGCCAAAATTAGAATTTGACTGTCATATTTGTGTTGCACACACACAAATTGATAGGAAATGACTAATTTTATTTCAGTAACATGATTTTTGTAAAAATTTGTTGACCAGTGTTATCAGCTTGTACATACTGGTCTTTTTGCTTAATTATATGAATAATTGATATTTTCTTCCTAGAAGTAACATGTTTTATGTGTATTTAAATTTATAACTAAGAGAGTATTGCTCAAAATATAACTTTGTAGAGTTCAAATACTTTTTCCTGGGAAACCACCTTTATTTGATATAGGTCTCTGTCTTTTTGTATACTTCATTTGAGGGAAACAGTACTAGACATGGTTTCATTTTCAATAGGTATTATAGTAGAATCTTTCAAAATGGATGTATTCTTTGTGGGACACTGCTTTCAAAATATGTTTCAGTTTTTCTATCTGTCCTTCTTGTGGAAAACTGTACTATCAAAAGAAAAATGTCCCTTTAACATCCTGACTTTTAAATAATTAGTGCTCAGTTAATGACAGCTATCAGGCATTGCTAAGACACCTGGAAACAAACTTGGCGAAACAGCTATAGAAAATTATTTAAAAGTAAAATAAAGGGAGAGCTAGGACCACAACTTATAGCAAATACAAACATTTCACACCAAAGTTATTGTTTTAATTTGTAGTTTAGGTGAATTTGATCTTGGAAAACATGATAGGAAATAATAATAAGATGCCTCTAGTTTCATTGAGAGTAAAGAATACTTATAGAGAATCTTTCTCTTGTATGAACTGTATCTTTAATTCCATATTTCAGACACAGCAGAATGTAGCAAATCTTTCCATTTTAGCATTTAGTATTTATTATATTTGCCATCTGATAGGAGTGGGCGAAACTACTCATCATTACAGACATTTTTACCTCTTATCACTGTATCATCCATAAATTAAGACAAAATATAAGCAGCTGCGTTAAACAAAGAATGCTCAATTGAAATAGTCTATATTTCAATAAAATTTGAATTGAATTTTTCATTATGCACCACCACCACAATTCCACAAGCTTATTGTTTTAATAATCACACACATGGTCTTCCTGGTGGCCTTGGGGTTAAGTATCAGCACTATCACCGCTATGGCCTGAATTCAATCCAGTCCAGGAAACTAAACCACATATGGCACAGCAGACCTCTCCTGTCTCTCCTAATGCTCCCCTTAGCAGTGTATTTCAGTAGATCCACTCTGCTCCCCAGTTTGTATCTGGTGAATCCTCTCATTAACCCCCACACCTCTAACCTAAACCCCAGATCTTCTATGCAACATTTTTTTAAAAGCATTTAAAAATCACACCCACACAAACTATATTATATGTATACATCATCACTTCTTTCTTGTGTGCGTGTGTGTTTGATGAGGAAGTGCTGTTTATAAAATATTTCTTATGCTTTGATTTTGAGAATGTTTTGTATGTATTTTTTCACTATTTTATGTCTATTTTATATTTTAATATAATTTTATAAACTGGTTGCATATAATATATTCTTTTAAGCTCTCTGAGCTTTGAAATATTTTTATTGGATTACTTCAATGTGTTTGGAAATTCAACCTGATATTTCCAACAGGCAAATGACTTTCATACTGCAACCATTTTTGTAAGAACCATTCAAATGAAATGCTCTTTAAAAGTCTAAAAATAAACATTCAAAATTTTTATTTGACTACAAATTTCATAAAGAACTCAGATAGGGCCCTCCCTGGTGGCACAAGGGGTTGAGTCTCAGCACTCTGAAGCTATCCGCAGCCACTGCAGCACTAGATCTATGTCTGGCAAGGGAGCTTCCCACATGGCACAGCAGACCTCTCCTGCCTTGCCCGCTGCTCCCCTCCACAGTGTATTCAGTCATTCTGCCTGTTCTGCTCCCTACTCTGTCTCTGATGAATCCTCTCACCACCCTCACACCTTTGGCCTACACCCCAGCCCTTATATGCATAAAAAAATAAAATAAATCTTTAAAAAAAGGCAAATTTTACATTAAGTTTACATTAAGATCATATTATCTATAAAATTTTGTTCTATACATTTCTTTTGTTTTAATTTTCTGTAAACATCCTTTTTAAAACTATGGACATGTATCAGCAAATAAATTCCCAGATTTTTAATTTATTTCATATGCCAAATTCAACACTTTGAATAAGAAAGAAAAGGTAATGAAATACTAAATGGCATCTTGCACAAGGTCCAAATCAGTTGCGTGACTATTTACTTTTTAAGTAACTGTTAAAACTCTTGTTCTTTGAAATTTCTTATAAAAAGAGATGCCTATTATCTTTTTTTTCTAATGTTTGCATGTAAAATAGTTAACCTGACCTTAACAACTTTTAACTCCTATATTAACTTTGTGATATATGTGAATTATAGGCACAGCTGAGTAAATTACAGGAAGAATAATTAGAAAAGCAAGAACAACAGGTGATGATTTGGTCAGGCTGTTCAGGCTGCCAAAATTTTAGATTATTAATTTATTTATCTATCTTTTTTTCCATTTTACTGCTTTCCTCTTGATATTGGATACTGTGTCCATTCCCTATTGCTCATTTTAATGAATACTTAACCATATGAAATATTTGTTCATTTCAAGGGAATTCCCCCTAGTTTCAAAAAAGAATGCAAAAGCCATTTCAGAGCTTAATTAGGGAGATTTGGAACCTCTATGCTTGTTCAATCAATTTTATCACAAGTAAAAGCATTTTAACTATTCCCTTTGTCTATAGAGTCATTTGCAACCCAGCAGAAAAATTCCATCCCTTCCACAGTAAGCTTAACTGAGCAGGACAGTCAGAAGGAGTGAGGTCACACTGGAAAATGTTTTTAAAAGGGCTTTCTAAACCCTTTAAAATTTAAGTTAAGTTTTAATGAGCATTGCAGAAGAGTTCGATCCCCATGGGACAAATCAATTTGGAGTGTTACACTGCCTGTTCCTGTTCGCCTCTCATGTACCACCTTAACTGACTTCTCCCTGGTTATGTTCAGCCAGATATTCAGGATGAAAGAATGCAAATATACAGCCTGTGAATTTCTCCCTCACCCAGGGGTCACCAAATGCTTCAGCCGCTTTATTATTGAAGTGGTGAGAGGGGTTGGAATGGGTGGAACAGAAAGTTGCCTATTTCAGCACTAAGAGAAGTGTGAGGTTTAAGGTAGGTTATGGAAGGCTTTGAGCGTCTGCATTGGGGTATGCTCAGTGATTATTTCCCACTTGGGTCTAGATTGGCTTCTGGTATATGGTACATTAAAGTTCAGTCTTGGACCCAGTGTTGTTTACTGAAGGCTGAAAGAAAGCTTCCTGATGGAGTTCAAAGCCCATGTCCACATTTTCTCTCATTTGTATGTTGTTTCAGGGATTTTCAGACTCTCATAAGGTTGAAGATGTAGGAATTCTCCCTTTATAGAAGCTGAACAATTGTTTCTTCTTTATATATTCCATCAAATAAACTGACCCCATGCATACTCCTGAAATGCCATTCTGCTCCAGAGTGTACTCCTCTTGGACTATTTACTGCATTATGCTATCTCTCTGCAGTAAGGAAATTATATATTAAAGATTAACTGAGCATATCATTTCCTCTCTGTATGCTGCCATGCAGTAAGTCTACAACTGCTGCTCTGTACTTTTGCAGCTTATCTCGGTGAAAGAAAAATTTCAAGGCTAGATAGGCATTTGTACATCATTGCATGCATGGATAAATATTTAGCCTGCTACAAAGGTTAAGCAAATCACTGTTTTGAGCCCTTATTCTGGAAGATATTTTAGTAATTCTTTTACCTATTATCTTTTCAGTCTTTTGTTTGAAGGTCATCTTCTCCATAAACCCCTCTTGACCATCCTACTTAAACCTGCAATATAGGCCATACCCCACTCTTTATTCTCCAGCTTTGCTCTATTTATTTTTTTTCTCATGGAGTTTCTTCTCACCTAGTGCACTATAGCTCTTTTTCTTATTAGTTTTTCATTTCCCACTAACGTGCATGTATCATGCAGGCAGGGATTTTCCTGTTTTATTCTATTGTGTATCCCAAGTACCAAAGACAAAATCTCACCCAAAGAAAGTACCAAATACATGTTACATTCTCTAAATGCACTTACTAAATGTTATAATAAAATTACTTGGTGAAAGACTATGGGGGCTTCGGTGGTGGGTGTGCTAAGGTGACTACACCTGAAGGGGGAGATCTTATACTTCCAAAACACTAGCAGCAATGTAAACCAATGGTATTTCAATAAAAAGATTAAAAATTAAATTATAGTTTTAGATACAAAATACATTTACATCAATGTAAAGTGAACTCATGTAATAATGTATTTTTTTCACAGCTGCATTTCACACATGATATAATTTAAATCAGTCTGATAAATAGCCACATTTCCATTTAATTGAAGAAGAAATAGAAACGAAATACCTTTTTGAGAGCATGTAGTTTGTAAAGTATCAGATGGAATTTAGAATCATTTATATTTGACTTTAGTGTACATGTTCTTTATACTTTCCAGTTGACTTTATCTATGATATATCTGAGGGAAAGTCTTGAATAATAAATTGTATCATATTATTGTAGTTAACCTTGAGATCCAAATGGGTTCTTCTTTTTCTATCTGAATTTGTTTTGGCTATTTCAGTTCATCAATGGTAAAGAACTCCCAGGTTGCATATTCTAGTTCTTCTTAAAAAATGGAATATAATGACCGACTAGCCAAATTTTAATTCTGAACTTAAATCAGTTGACTCTTGCATTTACTTGACCTTCATATAGACCATACAATTCTGGTGCTAAGTGATACTAGAGATCACTGGCATTTTATTCTCATGCTTAATTATTTTGTAAACATTTTGTAGCTGCTTCATAAGAACTTGCTTGCAAGTATAGAGTATCAACAACAAAAATCATAACCAATTTAATGTATTTTTTCCTGATTGAATTAGTTGCTCTAGACTTGTGGCAGGCTTCGGGCCTTGCTTTGGGCCAATCCTGTTTGGGTGGACTTTTACATACAAGGAGATTGGTAACTTTGGGTGTTTAATTTAAAAACTATATTCTTTGTCTTTTTTGCATTGCACACTAATTATATTAATGTTCCTTGACATTAAAGTTCTTATAGGTCTTGTATTAATACCACAGTTGACAAAACCTATTTAGAGCAGACAGGTTTGTGAGTTCTGGGCCTTTCTCTCTGTTCTGTAACAAAACCACATGTTCATGTCTGAATTCCTCAGGGTAAGGAATTCATATGCCACACTGATAGCACGGGAGACTGACCATGATAACTTGGAAGGGAGGTGAAGGGAATAATTGCCAAGATTAATAAGATCTATAAAACGATATTTTAAAACTTTACTCATGGAGTTTTTTTTCCCAGAATAATATGATAATCTTCCCCATACTCCTGTTCTATCTTAAACAGAGTTAAGGCAGACTATATTGTGCTATGTCCACACTTACTTTGTACTCCAAGATTGCCAGTTCCTTCCATTTGCAATCAAATATAGTAAAAAATAAATAAATAAACAAAATTCCCTCTGCTACACTCTTTGGAAGTAACTATATTTATAAAAGGAAATAGTTTTTGTTCCGAAAATTCACTTTGAAATAGCCCCACCTAAGATCACTCTCCCTATCTTCAATTTCATCAGACTTGTTTATACATACTCCTTTCCTGGCATACCTCTGCTGAACAGGAATAATCTTTGTCGACTATGCTGTCCAAAGTATAGTGAATTATTTGACATAATGAGAAAATAACTGGCTGAGAGGGTTGATTCCACATATTCTGAACATGTGGCTTAGAGAAGGTCAGAGAAGCTCTGATCAGTAAACTTGATTCCAATTAAAAGAGATGTATTACAGTCTGTAGTCCTGTGATCGAAAATATTGTTTTATAAATATGGGCTTCCCTAGTACCTGTCTGCACAGTGTACTGAGGATATTCAAGTTTAAGAATAGCAGTAAGGGATTTTGCTTCAGTTTGAGTATTAAGAATTATTTTGAGTAAGGTCAGAAACACAAAGTGAAATGAAGTACAAACTTATTTTATGCACCTCTTATTTCTGGCAATTTGGTGGCGGACTTCAGCACTCACTTGTGTTTCCAAATGACTAACGAGATTAGGTTGTTTCTTTCTGTGCAAAGAGACATGTGGACAGCTTTTTTTTTTTTCTCTTGCCAGAGATATTCAAACATTAAGAATTATATTCTTATTCCAATTTATTTTGTTCACCCCAAATGGGCAGGAAGGATAGCTATAGTTCTGTTAGTTATTTCCATAAGCATTCCCCAATCAGTTTTGAACTCCCAATAGCCTTAGCAAAAAATAATTCCACGGAGCTATTAACCTGTAGCCATGTGGTCTCTTTTGAGAAGTAGCAGGCAGTTATCTTCAGGGTAAATATTTCCTCTCACTCCTCAATCAGATACTTAATTCATCAGTTTTACGATCTAGAATCTCTCTTGGAACACTACATTGTTGACCATTATTCCTCAGTCAGCTGGGGCTTAGGAACTATTTTTGATCGCTAAAGATTGCCTGGCGTAGTTAGATTTTGCAACACAGCACAAGGTCCTTTTACTTCTTCCATAACCCATTAGTTTAACGTGATTCTTAACACTGCATTTGTGTATATTGAATATGCGTGTCAGTTACATTCCCTCTGTTCAGTGTCTTACCTTAGAGACATGAGATCTAGACATACATGGTCTTATACTCAGTGCTTGATGGTGCTCAAGGAATGATTCAAAGTTTCCTATGACTTGTGAGAAGCCAAAAATTGTTCCAAGTATTCTTGGAATTTTCCAAGTATTTTTCACTTATCCCTCCAGACCCTTAATTCACCACCTTGCTCTGTGACCTGGGAGGTCATCATTTTGAAAGAAATCAACAGGTACACTTGCTCTCTGGCTTCTAATCTGGTCAAATAAGGCAGTGGCAGGAGATTAGAGAATGAAAGGAAATTGAGGCAGGATCATTGATTCCCCTTCACCCTACTGCATTCCTCCTCCAGTTCCTTTTTTTTAAAAAAGACTTGTTTATGCATACAAGACCTAGGGTGTAGGCCAGAGGTGTGGGGTGGTGAGAGGACTCACCAGAGACAGAGTGGGAGTAGAACAGGCGGATCTACTGAAGTACACTGCTGAGGGGAGCAGTGGGCAAGGCAGGAGAGGTCTGCTGTGCCATGTGGGAAGCTTCCTGGCCAGGGATCAAACTTGTGTTCCATTCCCTTACTATAGTCTTCCGTTTTTTTTTTAACATATATTTTTATTGTTATTTATATCGTTTACATTTTGTATTACCCTTGGGTAGCCCACCACCAATTCACCCGTGATCCGTCTCCATGGTCCCTTGTGTTCTTTTCTACTCCATTTTGTGCCCTTATCCTCCCCCTTCCCCCACCCCCCCAGTGTCTCTCTCCTATTTGGTTTCCCTATAGTCCTGTTATAAGTGAAACTATTCAATATTTTTCTCTTTCTTTCTGGCTTGTTTCGCTGAGTATGATCCCCTCTAATTCCATCCATGTTGCTGCAAATTGCATATGTTTATCTTCTTTGAATGCTGAATAGCATTCCATTGTGTACATGTACCACATCTTCTTGATCCACTCATCTATTTTTGGACATCTGGTTTGCTTCCATACCTTTGCTATTGTGAACAGTGCCGCAATGAACATACGGGTGCATGTATCCTTTTGGATTAATGTCCATATATTACTGGATTCCATATCTGGGAACATACATTATCAAAATTGGAAGACTAGTGTTTTAATCTATTAATCGATTAATCTATTAATCTATACATGTTGAGAAGATGTGGCTTGTTTTCAGTAGATTTAGAGGGGAATGATTAGGATGTGAAAAGAGCCAACTAGTTCTCTGATTTTATAACACTGAACAAGTCTTTCAACATCTCTAGATTTAATTTCCATTTAAGTGAAGTGAGGGATTTGGGCCAAATAAGGACTTCTTTCCATTATTACAGTTTTAAATTTCTATTAGGCCTATCTGCCAGGCACACAAAAGATTGCTTGTGGGATATGAAAATGTAGGGCAACTTTGTGGAGACTGATACTAGGTAGTGATATTTTGCTCCTTAATTATTTTCCCTGATTCTTACATTTCTTGAGAGGCATTATCCTTGGAAAATTCATGGATGGTAAATTCCCTTAAATTGTATGTTAAAAACCATATCTTTGCATGTTTTTCTGGGGTAATTGTTCACAACATTCATGATTCTCAAAAGACTAATGTCTCCATTTCCCCACAAAAATATAAGGACTACTGTCCTTTTCATTTCCTCATTCTTACTCCTTGAAGATATAAGATTGTTAATATTCCAGGCTGCTAACTACATAGTTTATATATAACCTACTGCCCCTGTAAATGCATTTCTATGTACCAGAAATCACCTTCTTTTCACAAGTTTTCAAATTTCTTCAGGACCTACTGATGGGTTTTCAGATCAACCTTGACTCTCAGAGATGAGAAAGATACTTTTTGTCTATGTGAATTTCTTTGTATCTATAAAGAGCAGGCATATTAAGTGCAATTTTAGGGTAAAGAAAAGCGATTTCTCTCACAAGAAAATCAGATTAGGAATCTTTATTTGAAAATGAATGTCCACCTTCTGGTTCTCAGCTTTTCCTTCTCTGAAGCACTAACTTATGGGATTTTCATTGGCATTTCTGTTTCTAATATAGCGCTCGGTCAAGCATTTAGTTTGTCTTTCATTGATTTTCTTCTCCTTTTTCTCCTTATAAAAATCGTCTGGTCACATTTACATAATAGTAAATGGAGTGATACATCAGTATTTTCACATAGAAGCAAACTTTAGAGGAGGCAGAAAATTACTTTATTGATAGGTAACGTTTTATGCTTTCAAAATATTTCTCTCTCTCTTCTATAATTTTCAGTGCAGTCTCTGTCCTCAATAGTCATCCAAAATACTTTTGTTAGTTCAACCATTTTCTCTACCTGTCTATGTATCTACTTGCTTATCACTTATTTTTCTATTTATCCACCTATCTTTCATTTTATTCCATCTATCTATCTATCTACCATCTATCTATCATCTAAAAATCTGATTTTTCTCTATTATCTATATATTTCCTGTATATCTTTACTTACCAACACCTAGAGAATTCTCAAACTTTACAACAAAGTTTACATTTAAATAAATATGCATTATTTTACTCTCAATCTTATAATTCTCAAAATGTTTTAATACTTCATTTCTTCAAATTATTTAAACTCAGTTTTTAGTTAGTTACATAATCTTATCTATGATTTTTTTTTTATTTTAGAAAATAAAATGGGGCAGCCCTGGAGGCACAAGTGATTAAGTCTCAGCACTATGAAACTATCCACAGCCACTGCAGTACGAGTTCAGTCCCCGTCCAGAGAGCTAACCCATATGGCACAGCAGACCTCTCCTGTCTCTCCCTCAGCAGTGTATTTCTGTCAATCTGCCTGTTCTGCTTCTCACTCTGTCTCCGGTGAATCCTCTCAACCCCCCACACCTCTGGCCTACACCCCAGTTCTTGTGTGCATAAATAAATATTTAAAAATAATTAAAAATAAACTTACATAATTTAAAATATTTATTAATTCATTTAACAATGGTAAAGCTATTGCAAGCTTACATAAAAAAAAACCTTTCAGTGAAAAACTGAAAATATTTTCCAATGTAAAAGTAATGTAGTGAACAGAGTTTCGTATTTTTAAATATTTTAAATGTATAGATTTATAGAAATTAGCAGTACTTCCGTATCTTCTCTTGTATTCAATCTGTTTTTGGTATGTTTTCCAGGAAGCATATGAAGACATTCCAGCACAATTTAAATATCTAGCTGGAAAATAGAAGACCTTATTTTTAATAACTTAAAGGTCATTTCTATGTTGAGTCCACAATCACGTCAATAAATTTTTCATATTCTGTTACATTTGAGTCGGCTGAGATATTTTACACACAAATAGACATTTTCACCCAGTGAAATTTTGGATCATGCGTAAGTCATTATATACAGGTCTCGGCAGTGTTTACATTTTATTTAATAATTTGAAAGATCAAAATGTAATAAATAATATTAAATTTTTTTATACTAAAGTATTTTAAAGGATCATCAGTGAAAATTAGCTTTTAAAGAACTGCAAGTGGATCATGGTACATGCAATGATAATTACACATTTTAGTGTTATTAACTTTGTTGTTATAAGAAAATATAGTGAAATAGGCGATCAATGTTTTAACATTGTAATAAAAGAAGTTTTGATCTGACAAATCTCCTAAAAGGGTCTCTAGATTTCCCTCATGTCCCCAGAGCACACTTTAAGAAATGCTGTTGAAAACAACCCTATGAATGAGGTTATTATTAATCCCATTTTACAAATAGGAAAACTGGTGAAGAGAATTTATGTAGCTTAATGTAGGGCCAGTTTGTAAATGAAGGAATTGGGATTCTCACTGAAGCAATCTACCGAAAAAAAATGAATGTGCTTAAACTCCATTTTGATAATCAAATAATATTTTTTGAACTTTACTGTACTTGACCTATATAATTTGTAATCACTGTCATTTTCTCTCTCAGCTACCTTCAAACTTCTGCTTCCATAGGATCGTTGCCTGCTAGTTTTCCTAATCCATGTAAGCAATTCTTTTTCAACCTTTTTTCCAGTTTTAGTTTTCTATAATTATCCAGTCTCAAGCTGGAGTACCTTAAAGCTTCATCTTTCCTCTCCTATCTTCCTCAGATTAAACCCTGTGAATAATTTCAATGCATGTGCTTCTCTACTATTGATATGCAAATTATATTTTATATTCCCAACTCTGATTTTTCATTTACAAAACACTTTTTATTTCAAACTTATGTTATTTTTTCCCAATCATCTTCAAAACTTTAGAAGGTTAGTGCAAAATGGCAGGAGAGTGAAGACACTAGGCTTACCTCCTCTACATTCTCACAGCTAGATTGCAACAGACACAGCCATATCTCCTGAAGGAAAAATAGACCATTACAGCACATGTTAAGGTGATGTCTGGAGAAGGGGGATCCCAACAAACAGTGGAACAGGCCCAGCAGGTAGCATATGGAACCACAATAAACCCCAAGTAATCAAAGTTATCTTGACACAAAAATAAGAGGAATGGATGCAATGTTCTCCCAGAATTCAAACTATACCGTAAGACTATAGTAATAAAAACAATATGGTATTGAAATAAAAAGACATTTAGATCAATATTAAGAGAATTGAGAATCAAAAATAAACCTTCATTTATATATACAGTTAATCAAGGATAAAGAATGCAAGAGTATATAGTGAAGAAAGGAATGTCTTGGCAACAAATGGTGCTTGGAAAACTGTACAGTAGAAAATTAAACTAGACCACTCTCATACCATACATATAGCATAATTCAAAATAGATTAAAACTTAGATGTAGAGCCAGAAACCATAAAATACGTAGAAGAAAACACAGGCAAAACACTCCTCAACATTGGCTTTAAGGATGTCTTTGAGGATTCAACTGCAATAGAATGATAAAAAAAAAGAAAAAAGAAATGATTGGGATTGCATCAAAATTAAAAATTTCTGTATAGCGAATCTATTATTGAAACGAAAAGATATCCTATTGAATGGGATAAAATATTTTCACGTCACACATCTGACAAGGGGTTAACCATCAAGACATACAAACAACACACACAATTCAACAAATGTAAAAACAAAGAACCCAATAAAAAAATCAGCAAAAGGGCTAAATAGGCACTTCTCCAAAGAAGACATACAAATGGCCAACAGACACATGAAAGAATGTTCAACATCACTTAAATTCAGGGAAGTGAAAATCAAAACTACAATAAGATACCACGAAATTTCAGTGAGAATAACCTATAAAACAACCAAACAAACCAGAAACAAGTGTTGACAAGGGTGTGGAGAAGATGGAATATTCATACACTGTTATTGAGTATACAGATTGGTTCAGACCCCAAGGAAACCTCTATGGAGGTTCCTCAAAATATTAAAAAATGATATACTCTATGATCCAGCAATACCACTCCTAGGTATCTAACCAAAGAACATAAGATCACTAATTCAGAGGTACAGATACACTTTTGTGTTCATAGAAACACTATTTACAATAGCCATATATATTATACATACACACATGCACACACACTAACCTATACACACACACACAGTGGAATATTACTCATCTATTGATAAAATAGATGAATTCTTCCCATTTGTGTCATCCTGGATGGAACTAGAGGGTGTTGTGTTAAGTGAAATAAGTCAGAAGGAAAAAGACAAATATTGGGTGATTTTAGTTATGTGTGGAAAATGGAGGGGTGGGGGAAAGAACTGAAGAAGCTAAGCCAAAATGAACCCTAAGAATATGAGTTCAATATAGAAGCAAGTAAAGGGAAGGGAGTGGGAAAAAAGTGAGAAGGAGGCACGATGGCCTAGGGTAAAGGACTATGAGTGCTTGGATGGTGAGGGTGATGATGTGGTGACAAAGATCTGAGGAAGTGTGAACCCATATTCCTAATTCACATGTAGTGTTGTAAACAAATGCTACCTCAATAAAGAAAATAAAGTAAAATAAAAATTACTCTAGAGGTATTAATCAAGCTAGTCATATTTTTTCTACCCATTACCCCTAGTTTAAAATTTCTTTTCTTTGGCCTCCCTGGTGGTGCAACGGGTTAAATTGCAGCACTATGAAGCTATCTGCAGCATAAGTTCGATCCCCTGCAAGGAAGTTAACCCACATGGCACAGAAGACTCTCCTGTCTCATCCACAGCTCCCCTTAGCAGTATATTTCAGTCAGTTTGCATGTTCTGCTCCCCACTCTGTCTCTGGTGAATCCTCTCACCATCCCCCCACAACTCTGACCTATACCCCAGCTCTTGTATGCATAAATAAATATATCTTTAAAGTTTCTTTTCTTTTTTCTCCTACTTAATGAATGTCATTATAATCTATCCAGTTTTAAGACAGAAACCTAGCAGTTACCCTTTTTACCTTTTTCTCCCTCACCACAATTTTTTATTACATTCAATACCCTCACCCTAGAATAAGCTACCATTCCATGTTATGTGGCAATTACAATAGCCAACTCCTATCTATTTTTCACTGTGTGGGAAGAACACCAGGCAGGTTTAAACTTGTTTTCTGTATGCCAAAATAAATAAATAAATAAATAAATAAATAAATAAATAAATAAATAAATAAACAAATAAATAAAAAATCAAGAGCACTATTATCTTTAGGATAAACCCCAATATTTTAAGATGGTCTATGAATTGAATGACTATTGGTTTCCAATAACTGGTAATCCACCTATATCTGATGTTGCTAGGAAGAACTCATTTCACTTTCAAAAGTGCTTTGAATTGGGTAATAAATCTATTTGACCACCCAATCTACTGAGATCCTGTGCAATTGAATCTCTGATAGAACCATTTTCAAAACTCTTCCTTACTTGAACTTCACCATAAACATCTTTCTTTAAGCCCGTGATTTATGATGATTTTTACTCATTTATTTTCTATTACTTCTTCAGATTTCATCACAGTCACCACATTTTAGGGTAGGTTCCCAGATCTACCTAATTCAGCACCATAACACTTAGACACTCTTTGATAGCTATCATTTCATTCATAGAGGGTGTGTTGTGATATTTTATTATCCCATTATAGACTATAAACCCTGTGGAGGTAATGTGTCTTTAGAGAACACAGTTGTTTCTTTAGTGTTTTTAAATATTTGGGTGAAATGTCCATTCAACACATATTTTTTTTAGGAAATAAATACATTCTCAATGACTGAAATGTTAATTCATATCTATTGCTAACCTACATGAAAAACTAATGTTTGGCTATTTTTTTGGATATTCTTTTGAAATGTAAATATGAATAGTTTTAAACCACGTTAAAATTGCCTTCTTTTTTTTTTGGGGGGGGTTATATTTTATTTTATTTTATTGTTGTTGCAGAGGTTTTATTTTTTTTTTATTGTTATATATGTCTTTTACATTTTGTATTCCCCTTGGGCAGCCCACCACCAATTCACCCGTGATCCATCTCCATGGTCCCCTGTATTCTCCTCTCTTCCATTTTGTGCCCTTACCCTCCCCTCCCCCCCACCCCACCCCTCACCTCTGAGTGTCTCTCTCCCACCCGGCCTCCCTACAGTCCTGTTATAAGTGAAACCATTCGATATTTTTCTTTTTCTTTCTGGCTTATTTCACTGAGTATGATTCCCTCTAATTCCGCCCATGTCGCTGCAAATTGCATGTGTTTATCTTCTTTCCATGCTGAATAGTATTCCATTGTGTATATGTACCACATCTTCTGGATCCAATCATCTATTTTTGGACATCTGGGTTGCTTCCATACCTTTGCTATTGTGAATAGTGCCGCAATGAACATACGGGGGCATGTATCCTTTCGGATTAGTGTTTTTGTGTCCTTTGGGTAAATTCCCAAAAGTGGTATTGCTGGGTCGTATGGGAGCTCCATGTTTAGCAGTTTGAGGAATCGCCATACAGCTTTCCATAGTGGTTGGACCAGTTCACATTCCCACCAGCAGTGTAGAAGAGTTCCTTTTTCTCCACATCCTTTCCAGCATTTATTGTTGCCTGTATTTTTAATGTGTGCCATCCTCACAGGTGTGAGGTGGTATCTCATAGTGGTTTTGATTTGCATTTCCTTGATTATAAGTGATGTTGA
>PVIJ01000353.1:0-31733 GCA_004024925.1 Scalopus aquaticus
GCCCTCCCTCCCCCCACCGCTAAGTGTCTCTCTCCTTTTTGGTTTCCCTATAGTCCTGTTATAAGTGTTGATTATTCTTTATGTGTGTTTTATCTTTACATGTATAGTGGTGGATAAAATGGGCCTGTTTATTTGACATGGTTTTATTTCTTGACTACTTTTTTTATTTTTCTACAGAGAGGAGACAATGGGTTTCATGATTTTCTGGGTTCTTTAGGTAAAGAAGGAAAACATTTGGAACACTACTACTCAGTGAATGTAGAAAATATATTATTCTTCAAATGTATTCTGTATCTTTCTCACTACTAATTTCTTATATTTTTCTTTTTATCTTTCTCTTTGTGTATCTTAAGGTCTTGCCTTTACACTTGTTTTCAGAATATTAACTTCTTAATGTCTTGTTTGCTTCTTCTCGCTTATATTTAAAATTGTTTATTTTTATTCCTTCTGTTTAAAAACAAAGTTATTTAAGGGTATTAATTTTTTAATATAAATTTGGCAGCATTCTGTAAATTTTGATAAATAATATCTATACTTTTATACGGACTTTAGAAAAGTTTATAATTATAGTTTTAAGCACCCATAGTCCTCCACCATAGTAGATCACTGTGCTCCCTACACCCTTTCCTCCCATTGTCACCTTCCTGTCCCACATCCCTCTATAAGCCACAGATCTATGGTCAGCTTTCAAGTATTGGTTTTCATGTTTGTCTTTATCTGACCCTTTGCTTTGTTTTTCTATTTCCACCTATAAGTGACCCCATCCAATATGTATCTTTCTCCTTCTGGCTTATTTCACTTAGTATAATCCCTGCCAACCCCATCCCTGTTGCTGTAAATGGCATGAATTTGTCTTTTTTGATTGCTGAGTAATCTCCCATTGTGTACATATAGCACACCTTCTTAATTCACACATTTGTTTTGGGGCATTTAAGTTGTTCCCATATCTTGGCTATTGTAAATAGTGCTGCTATAAACATAGGAATTCAGGTTTCCTTTAAAATTAGTGCTTTGTGGCCCTCCCCGGTGGCGCAGCAGTTAAGCGCTGCGCTGTGGAGCTGTCGGCAGTGGCAACATGAGTTCTACGCCCACCCAGGGAGAATCCCACATGGCGCGGCAGACCTCTACTGCCTTGCCCGCTGCTCCCCTCAGCAGTGTATTTCTGATCTGCCTGTTCTGCTACCTGCTCTGTCTCTGGTGAACCCTCTCGCCGCCCCACGCCTCTGGCCTGTACCCCAGCTTGTATGTATAAAAAGAAAAAAAATTAGTGGTTTGTATTTTGAGGGTACTTACCTAGGAGTGGAATTGCTGGATCATACTGCAGTTTCAATTTTAGTCTTTTGAAGAACCGTCACAGTACATGTAGGCTCTATTTAGATTAAAACTCCATGCTTTTTTGATCATCATTGTTATACCCTAGTACATTTGACCACTGACTACCATTTCTTCTGTTTGCTTTATCTCTTTGGTGAAATGGAGATATCGTCCCTGAAGTGTTCCAGGCTTTTGTATATGAAAGACAGTTGGATTGCCTTGTAGTACTTATGATGCCTTAAAGTTTAAATGTGCTGTCTTCATCAGCGGGGGGCGGGGGGGGGAGGCGGGGGGAGGGAAGGAAAAGGGCACAGGATGGAATAGAGAAGAGCACAGGGGACCATGGAGAGAGATGGATCGCGGGTGAGTTGGTGGTAGGCTACCCAAGGGGAATACAAAATTTAAAAGACATAAATAACAATAAAAATATATATTAAAAAAATGTGCTGTCTTCTTCCAAATCCTAGAATTGAGAAGAAATCTTAGACCATTTTTATTACTTTGAAGCCAACATGCCTTTGGGTTTTATTTTTAATTCTTTGTGGAGTTTTCTGTTTATCTTCAAAGTATATCATAATGAAGTTTGCAGATAGTGCTTACTTCTTCTCATTCTGTCTAGATAGATAACAAAAACCACTTGAAATTTCCACTGTACAAATATCATCACTACATATTTCCTCCATTGTTATATATTTAAATTGGTTCTTTGTGAACAGAGAAATGAGAAATGTGATTTTGATAGTTTCAACTATATAGAAAATAGCTGAACACTAAAACAGAGCTGGCGAGTACAAGTCAAAAGAGAAAGGCTGGACAGCATTTTGAATGTTTTAGAAGCTTTTATCAGAGGCTCCTCTGTGCACACATCTGAAAAGACAGGTTTCTGAGTTTCCCAGTCCATAGGAAAGTAGCAAAAGGCAAATTAGAAGTAGAATAGGAGCTATGAGGAGCAAGCCCAAATAGCAGGGATAAGTGACAACCTGCTGATTTTAAGAGAGCCGGTATAATTTAAACAAGTTTTAGTGTGCCTACTTGCTTTAAGATGAACCCATACTACCTTCCAAGGTCCCAGCCAAAACTACAGACTCTTTTCTGTTATACTTGAGTCATCTGAGTTTATAATCATAACCCAGATTCTTAGGGATAGATGACAGTGTGTCCCACTCAAGATCCAGCCAAGTATGCCTCTCCTTTTAGAAAAATTTTCCTCGAATGTAATTCCATTTAGGAAATGGTTTAGATATAAAAGAAGACCTAGGTTTTTGGGGAAACTCTTTTTGTGACAAATAGTTGATACCCAATTCACATGTTGTTTAAATACAATATTAGTGGGCAGTTTTTATGTTTGTGTATATGTCATCTGCCTACAATTATAAACTTCTTGAGGTAAGGGACTATATTTTGTGCTTCTTTGTTATTCAGGGTAGATAGTCAATAAATATTTGTTCATGATTGTCTTGATGATGAGGGCTTAATTCTCAAAAGTAAGAAATATCTGTATGCCTGTAATTAAATTTACATTAAATTAGTTTTCCAAGAAATGATGACTCCAGGCACTTGTTAAAAAATGATAATCTTATAAGCTTTAGAGTTGGTGAATGGGGAGTTAGTGTTTGTTAAATAGTAGTACTAAAAAGACTTCTGATTTGATTAATTTTTATTGTTAAAAGAAAGCAGATTGGATACTAGTTCTATTATGTTTCATCCAGATGTGAGTGAAAATACCTTTTAGAATAATAAGAAAACTAACACCTTCTATTTGTATGCTTCCTTTCTTCCAGAGAGTTCAAAGCACTTTTCAGAAATGCTCTCATTAATCTCTCTGGTTTTTCCTCAGAGTGGCTTAGTGGGGAGTGGGATGTATATGCCCATTTCTACATGCATTTTCTCCCTTCTTCCTTTTCTCCTGCCCCCTCTCTTCCTTCTTGTACTTTTCATTTCATCTAATGTAAGTTATTTTCTGAGTCTAATCTTTGTTCATATTTGGCATTTTGTTAAGCTTCATGTTTCAGTTAGTACCATGTTTAGAATATTAAGCCACATTTATTCATAAAGATAAAAGTTTTCTAGAATGGTGTATGCTGCCCGCATACCATTGGACAATTAATCAAAAATTGACATCAGAAATGCTGTTAGAATGTTAATTTTAGCAGTGGCTTCCTGTTTTATAATAGAATTTTATTTCTTAATAATTCCTTTTATTTTCATGCTCACCTTTGGGTGAGCAATTGCCAAGGTAACAAAAGCAGGTAAATTAATAGAAGTGAGAATGGTGGGAAGGTAAGGTTTTTCCTAATTTAACATTTTTTTTTTCTATATAGAGCAACCATATTAATTTTCTCTCCATTTCTTTGCCAGACTTGCTCATTTGGGCAGTTGTTTATTCTGTATCTGTCATTTTCTTTAATTGATATTCATCTTCAGCAGACATCAATGCCTTTGTGGATTGCTCTCACAGCAGCTGCATTTTGGCAGTAAAGTGGCTCACAGCAAAACTACACTGTTTTGATCTGTGTTATGGCAGAATCTTTAATGGATTTCTTGATTGATTAAAATAGAAGCGCCTCAAGAAGTCAAAAGAAAACTATTCCTTGCCCTACCCCTTAACCTGCCCCTACTACCCCATCCCTCAACACCCATCTTCTGACTCTCATTCTGAATTTTTCCTCTTGCTTGTGCTTTACTTGGGTAGCACAGCTTAGTGTTTTGTTGTTGTAGTTTTCATCCCAAAACAATAAAAGAATTTTATATCCATGTGACTCTGTATAAATACCTTGTCCTGGAAATGCCAAGATTCCATTGAGGCAAAGACCTTTCAAGGCATTATTTCTAGTCTTTGTTTTCTGCCCAAGACAGCCAATGACCTGCTCAGTTCTTGAGAGCTAAATTACAAACTACATCCAAACTTTTCATGGATGTGCCAGGTGAAGGCGTCAAGGTGCTCAGAATCAGCCCTCTTTCCCTTTTTATTTTAACATCCTAAGCAGAAATGAAGGATTATGATGATATTAAGTCATAAGTCTCTAACTTCTTTTGAGCAAAATCACCCATTGAGATTTCACTATTAGATAAATAGAAATGAGTATGATTTCTGGACTAAGATAATGCTCACAGAAGTTTTACAGCATTACCTGTTTTTCTGTCCTTTCTAGAATATGTATAATTCGTCATTTGACGACAGTGCACACAAACCTTATTTAGAAATACCAGGTTACTGGCACAATTTGTTAGTCCTTTTTTGGGGGGTGGTCCCACAAATAAAGAAAGATTGGCATGTCTTTAAAGAGGACTTTTAAAAAAATCAGTGTTGCCAGCAAGAGTGAGACGTCTATGGTATTCTAACCCAGGGCCCTTTTCTTTTATCTTGCTAGGACTGTCTTGTAAATGAGAGTGGATGGAGAATAGGATGGAGAGCAGGGATTATCCTCATTTGTTTCTGTGTGTGTCTTTATAATTTCTTTTTTAGAAATATTTCTATATCTTGACTTGATATGTGGATAGAATCCTTAGGCTTGTAGATCTGTTCCTAGCATTAGAAGTAGACAGTTCTAGGGCCCCTGAGTCCTAGAGCTGTGTGGCAAGGCATGTCCTGTTATGACTGACCGAGGCTTGTCTACTGTGCAGCAGTCCAATAGGCCCAGTTCAGCAAACATGGTAATCAAGTTCAGGTACCATCTTGATACTCTTCCCCAAACCAGTTGTGGAGAAAAATTATGGCAACAGGATCCCTGGTTCTGGAAGAGAATGTGCTTTGGAGACGTAGTAGAACTTAGTGTTTAATGTCACTGGCCTGTGAAATTAGGTTACTTATGGTCCAATTCTAGGTGCACTACTTAATAGTTGTGTGATGTGGGCAAGGTACTTACCTTTTATGTTTGACATTAGCCATCCCTTTTAGCATTTATATTTCATCATGATCATACCTCAGATGGTCTTCTATCAAGAATGACATTGTTTGAAAAGAGCACACAGCCTATATATATTTTGGAATAAAGGATCTGTGTGTGCATGTGTATACACATGCTCATGCTTTAATCGGAGAAAGAAAAATATAAGACTTTTCAGCAAGATCTTGGAAAGCCTTTTCTGTGAGCATTTTTTGTTTCAAAGAAAGAAAAGCACTCTACTTCAAGACATTCATGTCAATTTGAATTTGAGAATTTAAGCATTGGAGAGCTGTGTCTCTCAAATTGGGCCTCCCATAAGAAATGTCAGTCTGCTGTGTGTTTATATGAGTAATGTGGTGAGCTGGATTCTGGGTACCCAGAAATCTTTCCCTAGATTAGGTTATACCATCAGAATTATATGCCTCTACCGGATCGTATTAGCTACCAGTAGAGTTGCTATGATTGAGCTCAGTGTTAGCATATGCCATTAACCTATATTGAAGGATAGTGTAAGAAATGCTCTAGAAAGTAGGTTGTGATGTTTAATCTAGGAATTGTTAAGGACTGGTCTATTCATATTTCTGAGGATCCACGGGGGCAGTTCTCTTGGCATGGAAGGGGGGTAGCGGGTCTATAACCTATCCTCACTACCCTTTTTCCTGTTTCCCCCTACTTAAATAAATAAATATACATTTGTGTGTGTGTGTATTTGTTTTTGTCTTTATTGTATACAGACTCTTGTAGGGCACAAGAGAAGAAGTAATAATGTGTTGTCACTGTAGTTACCATTATCTGTCACAGTTTTTGTCAAAAGTTGGTAATACTTCACTGAATCAATGATTTCCTTAGAAATTGCAGAATATTTGTTTTTGAATTTTATCATCGCTTCCTGATTTATTTGCCAGGATTCTTCTGTAAAGTTAAGCTTTAGCTTATCACTGGGGCATGTCTAGGCTCTCTGAAAAGGCAGTATAATTTTTTTACCTTCAGTTAAGTATTTTTAAGGTAAGGGATTAGTTTCATAACTACTTCAAATGATGACAGATAAGGATCTTTTATTCCTCCTTGGCTTTTTTCTTCTTTGGTTATAACTATCAAATTATGGGCTTCCTTGGATCCAGTCTGTTTCATTCAACTACAATCGCTTATTTTTGATGTATACACTCTCACAGCTTTGCGTACTGGCTCTTTTCAATCTGTGTTGCTACAGAGCAGTTTCTGTCTTTGAAACCTTTCTTGCTCTCTGCCAGAACGAGAATTCACAGGCATATATTCAACCTTTTCTGTCTGAGAGGTGAAATCAGCCATTTCTTTAGAGAGTGCTGGTTCCTGTTAGTGGGGAATAACATCAGCGACCAACCCTTGAACACTGGGGTGCAAATTGCTGCTGGGGTGCTGTGGTTGCCTAGCTATCTCATAAATGCAACTTTGGTATTTAACTTACTTGATTTTATTAATTATATATCTTTTTCCTTAACTGAAACTCTTTGTTCCTAAGACTATTAACTACTTATTTTATTTATTCAACTTACTACTTATTTGATTGACTTAAAGGCAATACTAATATTATAACTAATAATAAAATGAAGCTTAAAGTAAATTTGTAGGCCGTTTGTCCTCACAAAGCTTTCCATTAAGGAGAATTTATAGTCAGAGTGCTATGTTATAATAAATTCACTTAATAATGATTGTTTCTGTGGTTGTGTTTGCATTTTGAAGAATGCTTGGATTAATTTATTTTACTTTGATTTTAATTGTAAGATTTAAATATGTAGATTATATATTTACATATCATGTGGTATATCTAAATATAATGTACATGTGTTTATGTGTGTATTTATACTTAAGCATTTTTGCAGTCTAAGTCATTACGGAAAGGGATATACAGATTTAACCTACTTTTATCCTTGCTCCCATGAGTAATCTTTTTATTAGTTTTTATCTTTACAGTTTTTCTTTTAGAAAATATAAATATGCATTTGGAGAGAAATGTGGACATATATTTTATTCTCTATACTTGTGACAAAAGAATAACAAAATATATGCTTTGTTCTATGTCTTGTTTTTATTTTAGCAGTATATTCTAGCTCTCTTTAGAGATTTTCCTTATTTTATTTACAATTGCACAATATGTCATTTTGTAGATTGATATCCTGTATCTACTGTAGATTGTATAGCTTGCCCTAAGATTTCTCTGTTGCTGGGCAGTTTTTCTTCTTTAAATACAAATTTAATTGATTTTCCTTTTCTGTGAATTATCTGTTTCTATAAATTTATGATTTTTATTGGCTTTTTGGTCATTCCCCTTTCTTCAATTTCACATATTAACTCTTGGCCATAGTATACATTGCAAATACTTTTTCCAGAATTTTTAATTTGTGATTTCACTTTGTGATGTGTGTGTTTATATGTAAATTATATAGAAGTTTGTATCAGTGTTTATAGATGTGTGTGTGTAGTCCTTTAGTTTTTATAGTCAAGTTTATTAATCCTTTATAACTTCTGATTTTGAATCACAATTAGACTTTCTCTAATTTGAGGTGATAAAGGAGTATGCTTTCCTTTTTCATAGCATTTGCATAGATTTTACTTTCCATTAAATCTTTATTTATAGTTTACTCTGCCTACATTACATGAAGTATGGAGTCAATCTTATCTTTTTGGAGAAAATTGACTCCATCTAGGGAGGTCTGTATCTAGGGAGGTCTGTATTTTTGTGTTAGTAATCACTTTTGTGACACTGGAATCACAATAGTCTCTTAGTCTTCCTTTACACCATGTCTTTTGGTTCCCTGTCATGAGCAACTACAGCATTAACTTAAAATTTCTTCTTCCTGTTTTGTCTCCTCTGCGACCTTTATTTTTCATCACTTGTATGACTTAGAGTTTAACTCTAATCTTTATAAGAAGATTTATTATTTATTATTATAAGAAGATTTATTAGCTTAACAGCTGATCAGTTTAAGATTTATCATGCCATCCTTTCTGCCTCACCTCTTACCTATGAAGAGACCTGTGAGTTGTGTTGTTGCTGCCTTATCAGTGCGTTAATATTAATATGCTGGTCAGTCATCTTTACCCCCACTTTTGTTAAAGACTTAGTTTTGCAGCAAAGTATGCATATGGGTCTTCCTTATTCAAGTTTTGGTGATCTCTCAATTAGATAAAACTTGGTCTCTGGTATTTCTCTATAAGAATTGTCAGGAAAAATACTCTCTCAAAGCATGCAGCTTGGTTCATTCATCCTCTTTGTAGGGCCTGTTCCATCATTATCTGACACTGAAGGTTGACATTAAAGTCAGTTGCCAACCTGATTTACTTTCCCATGATAAGTAACTTGATCTTTTTGACTGGTTGCCACAAAGATTCTTTGTCTTTAAAGTCTATAGGTTTTCCTAGCCTGTCTTTTAGTGTTTCCAAACATGTGGTGAGCCTTTTAATACATAGTTTAGAGCAAGGATTTGTAAATTTGTTATGTAAAGGTCAAAAAGTAAATAGTTTCAGCTTTGTAGGCTGTATTGTCTCTGTCACAGCTACTCATCTCTGCTGTTGTAGTGTGAAAGCTGTCATCGATGATACACATACAAATAGACATGACTTTTTGGCTAGTGGGCTCCATTTTGCCTATCTCTGGTTTGCAATATTCCTTTATTTCAGTAACATACACTTGCAGTGGATTTCAAATATTTGATATGTTCCATTGTTTTGGTTTTCTTGTTTGGATGAGAAATATATACCTGTACACCCACCTCATTTCTATCTCACTTCCGTTTTCACCACTTTCCTCATTTCTATTCTGTGTCTTTTATGATACTTTCTAGGATCTGCTTTTCTGTGTATTCTTTGTATGTTAGATTTCATTTCTTAATTTTTTCCCTCATCTTTCCTGAGTTCCGTATATTTTCTTGTCCTCTCCCTCTTTTGTCTGCTTAAATCTTTGAAATCTTGGAATGTTTTACTGCAGCTTTCTAGTTTTGCAGCTATATTTATTCTGGTGAATTTTCTTTTGCTGCTGAGAAATAATAATTTTTATAGTGGTTATGACAGTTTTACTTGCTTTTTCATAACTATTTGAGCTATTTGTGTTTTTTTTCAAATTATTTACTAGCAGGAGGGAGATGTGAGTTAGATAAATGCCTTAGTGCAGCCTTTTTGGTTTCTCAGCATAGTGTATCTGCTGCTGCCGTTGCTACTTTCTACATGCTTTCTTTGCTACATGTCACTGAAGCTTTGCTCTTATAACTTTCCATATCTTTTCTCTGGCTTCCCTTAATGTTTCCTGCTTATCTTATTCATCCTCAGACATGCACAGAGCAGTTCCTACTGTGAATAAGCCCCTTTTTTCTAGTGGTGGATATTTTGCAGATTGTTTTCTGAGTGCGCCACTAACACTATCCCTCACTGCCTCCACCCTGCTTCTTCTCTGTTGTATCTTTTCTCCTGCACAGTTTATCTGTTGTATTGCCATCATTCTGCTAGTGTGGGTATACCCCAACAGACTCACATTATCTGATATAAGCATCATAAAAGACTGCTTATTTTTCTCATTGTCTTTTATGGGTTTTAGAAGAAATGGGAAGATTCAAATGTAGGCAGTCCTCATACTCCTACTAGAATCTGAATAGATCCCAAGTATTCCTTTTAGAATAGGTAAGCATTTAAAAATACTGAGTACTAAAGTAAACGAAGACAAAATATGAATAAAAAATTGTTTCCACCCCTTTCTAGAGATATTTATAGGCATGGGTAGGCAATCTTCACCATAACTGAATAGTGTGAACATGAGATAATGGTTAATAATTACTGCTTCTCCTGATTTCTGTTTACCAAGTTCACAGCAGAGAGAGTTAAGTGAACTTAACCTTAAATATTCTAAGAAATGATTTTTTTGACATGGTGGTAATTATTTCAGTTTAATGCAAATGGCATAGTGGTCCAAGTAAAAATGTCTTCAAGTTATTTAGTAGAGCTTTTTTTGGGTCATTTATGATTTATCAAGAATTTCCATCAGTGAAAACTTAAATACTAGGAGCAGTGCAGTTGTGTATGCTTCATCAACTTTCTGAGCAGCTAGAGAAACTTTTTTTTCTTCTGGCCCTCATTATTCTATGAAATGTGTTTTTATGTCTCCCAAGTCTAGCAGTATCTTGCATTTGCTGCTATAAATGTGTCCCATCAGAAGGCCAAATAAGGAAGTTACAATTATAGAAATGTTTTCCCTGAAGACATTAGCCACATGAGATGCTAAATGACTTGCTCTATTTTAGTCTTTCTCATTTGTATTTTTCTTTCAGTGTGAGCTTGGAAAGTAGCTTGCAGAATATATGCTGACAAGTTTATTTTCCATGTAATGTAGAAGAAACATTGAAAGAGAGATTTTTGACCGCCCAGACCTGTCTGAGAATCTGCAGGAAGGTGAAAGACGGCACTCATCATCTGTGCTGGCCTGCACTCTAGTCATGCCCTCACATTACTTGTCACTTAAACTGCAGTATTCTTTGGTGGGAAACAATAAACGCTAACCTGCTCGCATCATCTTACTATTTAATCTCTTGCCAAAGACTGGCCCTTTGAGCTCCTTTCAGAATTGAACTGCTATTGCTCAAAATAGGGATCTGAAATGTGGTATGTTTGTTTCCAAATACCATGCATCTCTTTTCACTTGCGCTCAGTTTAGCCCCCCATCATTTGTTGAGCATTTACCATGTACCAGGCCCTGTTAGCTGCTGGTGTTAGAAACCTGAATGAGATGCCATCCTTGCCCTCAAAAAACTCACAGCCCAGGAAGGGATACAGCACATAATTATAATATGCCATGCAGGAACAATGACAGCAAAACATGTGGAACATGGGCACCTTAAACAGAGGAGCAACGGGCATGGGCCCTGCCAATGGGCATTGGCAGGTGTCTGTATGGGTGTCCCCACACACATATGAATACATGTGTGTATATTTCCAAATGAGATCACAGACTTCTCTGATCCAACTTGACTCTTCTATCCTTTATTTGCCTCAAGCTGGGAAAACTTCCACAGTGGATCCCTGCTGACTTTAAGCCATAACCTAACATTTTGGTGTTTTAAACTGGAAGATACCTGAGTTCAAACGTGTCTTGGAAATCTGTGTGCAAATGTTTAATGGTGGATTTGGGTTATTTGTAAACTTCAGTCTGCTGTGGTGCCAGTCCCAAGCTGCATGTGTGTGTGTGAAGGTATTTGTGTATCTTTGTGTTTATTTCTTTTGTGATTTAAATTAGCTGTTGGCAGCAATGTGAGTTCGACGCCCACCCAGGGAGAATCCCACATGGCACGGCAGACCTCTCCTGCCCCGCCCGCTGCTCCCCTCACCAGTGTATTTCTGATCTGCCTGTTCTGCTCCCTGCTCTGTCTCTGGTGAACCCTCTCGCCGCCCCCATGCCTCTGGCCTGTACCCCAGCTTGTATGCATAAATAAATAAATCTTTAAAAAAAATTAGCAAAGGTATGTAAAACAGGAGGAGGTTAAAATGTAATCGCAAGTAAACTATACTGTAGATTAATATTGAATTAGCTTCGTTGCATCAGCATTAAAAAAAAAAATTTTGTTTGCCCTTCTTTTACTATGGCCCAGACTTCACAGATATCAGTGATAAAATTTGCTTTTCTGAAAGCTAGCTATTATCTTTTATTTTTCTCACAATTATTTAGACTTTTTCTATTATTTCTGCTGTTCAGTCTCAAGGTTGTCTTCATTAAAAACTGTGTTTCTGGTTTACCTTCATATCCCTTGGTGCGTTGGTCATAGTGGTACTCAATATTTGTTGAACCAAATTGTGTAAATGCAGTTCAGTTCTAGCAGCTATTTTCCTAGTAATTATCTCCTCTGTCTGCCACACCTTTTGCTGATTTTGATGTAATGAGGTGTTTCATATCTTAGTAATAATTTTATTTACCTGTGTGTTTTGACATTTGCATTGTTTCATGACTTTATTTTCACCAATTAATAAAAACAATCTTTATTTTAAATTGGTTTTCAATGTTTACTGCCATACATTTTAGACTGCATCTCCTGTGCCACCTCCACTCTTAAGTTCTTTGTTTAGGTCACATCTTATTCATTGCATTTCAGAATAATTATTTTCAGAGTGAATTTGTAGACCTTTTGGAGCTTTTTCTACTTTTGTAAATGAAAAATGGTGTGTATATGGATTTTTTTTTCTCTTGATTCTTTATCTCTCAAAACACTATAAATATCAGTTATGTTCTGGAGGTTAATATTGCCAAGAGAAATTCTTATATAGGCATAGTAGTTTGTCTTCTGTAAACTCATTCCCCTTTTATTTTGATGCCTATATGATTTTAAAATTTATTTTTAAATTGTAATGTTTTCAACAAATTTCTTCTCTTTTAACTTCCTACACAGAGAACCTTTTTTCTTTTCATACACCAACCTCTTTTCAACTTACTGCCATGGACACTTGGTTGTAGCTTCTTTCATTCTCTTGTCTTCCTCTAGAGCACCTGTTACTTTTAATGTAGATTTTCTGTTTTCCTTTCTCTGTCGTGGTTCTTTTTTTCCTTACTCTTCATTCTTTCTATTTTGCATTCTGTAACCGTATCGCCTGTTTGTTCTTTGCTTCACTCATTTGGTCATTTGGAGTGTAGATTTTTTTCATTCCTTTTTAAACACACTTAATTTTGAGTTTGCACTCAGATTTCAGCTGTTTCATATTGCTGTAATTCTCATTCTCAATTATGCTGGATTTACACTTTCCTGATTAGTTTCTATTTGTTACTGTAAACAATGGGGTAAGGCACTTTATTTTTGGTTATCTTGAAGTCTTATTTTGTATTGCAAAATCAAGAGAGAGAGTCCTCGTTGTTGACTCTTGCTGCGAACTATTGTTGCTTATTGTTTAAATTATTTGTTAGAAGTTGTAGCTTGTTTGTTGTCAGTGATGATAGCTGATGTTTGTGATAATTGTTGTTTATAGTTGTAATTACTTACGTTTGTTGCTTCCTTTTGCCTGAATAGGAAATTTCTTTGGTCACCTTTTGCCTGAATAGGAAATTTCTTTGGTCACCTACACTGTTTATCTTCTTGCCATTAGAATCTTTGCCAAATCACAAACTGAGATCTAAGTTGATTACTTTTGCCAAGTTCTTGGTATCTTGTAGTCATTTGTCTAGGTAGCTTACCTTTCTGAAGAGGACTGGTAGTTTGTTCCCACTGTATTTTGTGGGATTGTTCAAAGGAAGATTTAATCATAATGAATGGAAGCATCCAATATTTTTTTTACCTTTGCATAAATGCAGTCTGAGAAATAGTCTTTATAGGACACTGCATGGATAACTAACTGATTCCCCCCCTTTTTTTTGCCCTTCCTGTTATTATCATCGTATGTCAAGACGCATGGACAATGGCTTCTTTCTTCTACTGTGACAGTTGATATAGAAAGATCAGTATAAATGGGTATAATAGAGTTGGGATGATGAAATAGTTTAGACTACTTCAGAAAGGAGGTTCCCACCAAGAATTGGCAGTGAGGGTACGGAGAGGCATGAGTAGAAATCTGTCTTTCTGTCTGACTTTGCTGTTTTTCCTCAGACATTTACCTGTTGATGACTTTATTGACAGAATCATCTCTCAGAATCTGGCCCATTATTACCAATATTTCTAAATTTCAAAGTGATTGTTAGTGTGGAGGTGTAGCAGAAATTTACCCCTACTCCTCTGGGTCCTTCCTAGACTGGTGGAACAGATCAATTAACATCAGACAGATTAATAGGAGGAAAGAACAAATGTAAGTTAGATGTGAATAATGAATCTACATGACTTTTAAAGTCAATGGGGACAAAATTAGGAGCAATATATATCCCAGAGCCTGGGAATGACATAGGACTCTGGGACTTCAGGGGGAGAGGCAGGAGACTCATATGATGAAGAGAGAGTGACTCATATGACAAAAAACAGATGCTCTATAATTACTTCTTTGCCCTGCCATGTGATAGGTTTCTCTGAAAAGCAGATTATTTCAGTTAAAAATCCTAGTTCTGGATAATACACCGGTTTTCATTCTTCTGGGTAGCTGAGAAGTAAAGGTATCTCCTGAGTCTGCAAGGTCTCAGTTCATCTTAACTCAAAATAATCTGTTATCCAAATAATCCATTATTATCCAAAATAATGCCATAGTAATGTGGCTTACTGAGTCCTAGACTTGTTGGCAAGATCTGTCTTTCATTAATTTGCATTTCGTTCTGTATTTTCCTTAGTCTCTCATTGCAGAGCTCGGTGAAGGAGGGCTAGTTGCCACCATAAGCCAGAACTTTACTAGAACTCTTAACTTGGAATGAACATTTTTAATGGAGTTTTCCAGTGTAAGTTTCTAGCACATACTTTCGTTCTTTAATGAAATTGCAGGTCACTTACTAGGACCCCTCTACTCTTTTTCCCATGAGCGGTATAGTTAGAGACAGTGTCTGATCTCAACTCAGGAAGGTAGTCAAAAACAATAAAGCTATTTTTCACATCAGACTGAATCTCTGTGATTTGTTACCTATCTGCAACTATCTAATTTAAGGATAGAGTGTTCAGGCCATATTAAATCTTTTAGAACAAGGGGGGAAAAAATGAAGTGACAATTCTAAGTGGCCCACATCTAAAGTAAATCAGATAAGGCCCTAAAGAGATGTATTAAACTCTCCTCTTTTCCTGTTTTCAAGTATAGAACATAATTTGAAGGACTTAAAGTGCTCAGTGAGTTTGCAAGGGAATATTCATTTCGTGTTTAAGTGTCTGCCCAGTGCTGGGGTTGGGGAGACCAGGTTACAGAATTCAGGGTTCTTGTTCTCAAGAGGTGACATGTGACATGGGAACAGATACGATGAACATGCAGGGGGTGATTTTTTTTTTTTTAAGTTTTGAGTCTTAACATTTTCTTAAGTTCACCCACATGTTTTATTTAGGTGCACTACTGAAATGTCTTCAGAAATTCACCATTCTAGAGTGCTTACTGATGTTTAAAGCTTAAATTGATACAATAACTGGGGCTTAAATAGTGTGGTCTCTAGTAATTAGATCAATATTTTTGCTGGTCAGCAGTTCGAATCCATGGGATTTTTTTTTTTTTTAAGGTAACAAATGCTTGGCAGCTATAGTCTCTCTCTCTTTCTCCTTTTTTGAATAAGGGTCTATTTTAAGGAATTGTTCTAATTTTGTAGATTTCCGTTACTTAACATTTCTGTATTTTAATTGGGTTAATAAAGCATAAATTGACAACATTATCATGGCACATGAGGACGCAGACATAAAGTGTTCCCGTAGGCAGTCGCTAATGGAATCAAGATGGTACAGCGGTGCTTGCTACCCGGTTCAGTTGCAGCCCTGAGGTATGCAGTGGCATTTAAAAAATGTCCACTGAAGCCAGACAACTGGTTCATTAGATTAATTAAAGTAAAAACTAGCCCTGATCTGGTATCTTGATAACCGCTGCTGGAGTTGGAATCAGTTAATGTTTTAACTTGTTCTCAAAACCGCATTGGAATTACCTTCATGGTTTCTACTAAATTTTTGAATTTACTTTTTAACAAAGAGCATTCCTGATTGTGTTCTCATTTTTCTTGAGGTAACATTGAGGTACAGTGAGGTAACACTGTATATGATTTAGGGGCATAGATTCACACCTTTTCAGATATGTTGCCACACCACATTCATCACCAAAGTACCCAGTTCTTTATCATAGACCATTGTTTAACTGATGCAGAAGGGTAAAGTTTGTTTCTGGTAAGGGTGACAACCTCCTTTTCCCTGTGACATCTTTGTACATGTCATGGGACATGAGAGAATCCAGTCAGCAATCTCAGTCTTCCCCACACCTATAGCCTGTCCCTTCTGGCAGAAACCTATGAAAAGAGGAGGTGATGGACACCTGAGATGGTCAAATGCAGGTTTTTAAAAACATTTTTTAATCTAAAATTTGATTGCATATTGATACTTCTCTAAAACACTATGAAACCAATTACTTGAATAATAAAATGGAAAACAAGTGATACCCCAAAAATTTATTAGTAGATCCACAACACTGTCCGATTGTGTTTATAGTTGCTATATTATTGCACTTGATTTCTGTACTTATTAAATTGCAGCAAATAGTTTGCAGACCGTACTCTGAACTGTTAAGCTCTGGACCTTAACGTCACTACATAAACACCCTGAGATTCTGTGAAATAGTATTTGACACACCTCCCCCCAGTAAAAGTGATAACCTCGTCAAAAATGTAAAACGACATTGAGGTCCTCATTTATCAAAAAGGACCATCAATACTGTTTTTTGATTGTGACATTTAAAGCACTTGAAATTCTAAGACATTTGTGCTTTTGTTATTCAAATTATACTCACTTAAAAGTGTATTTGAATTTTTCTTGTAAAATCTCTGGTTGGATTGAGTTCAGATTAGGGGAAAAGTTATGTATGCACACACAACAAGAATGAATTGATAAGTGTATGTGCATATACATTTAATCATTCGTTTTTATTTTCTTATCCCTTCCCTACCACCACCTCCCCCACTTTTTTTTTTTTTTTTAATAAATGCTTGTGTTGTTAACACTTCACCCTTGGAAACAGAGGATGGTTTTTGGTCTCAGTTTAGTATAGAATTTAGGTCATCTAGAACCCAGGGTCTGAGGGTGGTTATCGTATTCTTCCTGATGTGTGGGAATAATTATGAATGTCTGTCCTTTCCCTCACCCAATGCAGAAAGGTTCATTGTGCATGTAGCACTATTCTTCTCAGCATTGTGGGCAATAATGTACATTTAAAAGATTCTGAGAGCCACATAAATGCCCACAAATAGAGGATGAGTTAAATAAATTAGAATGCAACTGTATAAAACATAAGGTAGCTTTTTTTAATATACTGACGTGGCATGAGTGCCACAAATATTAATTACAGAGAATAAAGAGAAACAAGGCTCAAAATAGTATCCAGTAGACTCTATCACTTGTGTAAAAAAAGTGAGAGAGGCAAAACAATAGTCATACCCTTCTGTGCCTGTGTCTCTGCCAGGATCCACTGGAGCCTCTGGGGAAGAGCATGGTTGGCTGGGGTATAGGAGGGGCAAGGGAGCGTTTTCATTGCATACTCTTTATACAGTTTGAATTTTATTCCATATGACTGCATCATCAATTCAGAAAGAATTAGTTGATGTGATAGTCTGTTGATAATTTTAGAAAGTAGATCCCGGTCTTTGACATTGAATTTGTTGTGGGCTTATATGTCAGGATGGACAAGGCTGTCTCTGAGAAGATCACTCCATGTCGAGGGACAAAACTATTTTTTCTAAGGGAAGTTTAGCACTGTTCAGAAACACTTATTATTATAATGATTAAGATAGAAATATGTATCGTTTATTAAACTCTTGCTTCGTTCTAGGCACTATTATAATGAGCACTGAGTGCTTTGTTTATACCCTCTTACTTAAGCTTGCGTGTAATTTGAGATGAGTACTGTTATTCCCACTTTATAAAAAATGAGTGAGAGTAAGCACATCTCAGGTCACAGTTCATGTGGAAACCCAAGATTGAAACGGGAAGTGGGATGACAGAACGAAGTGTATGACAGGACGCTGCCTTTCCTGACTAGCCCAACATGGAGTATCTATAAACAGAGACTGAAAAATCCTAACATCCAGCATTTCTGAAGCTCTGTGACTTAATACTGGATAGAGTACCCAAGTACTGTCTAAAACAGAACACAGGACCACAATTTTATTCAACCTCATGTCTGTAGTAAGTTCTGCCCCACAGTGAGAAGATGACTTTGTGTCATTTTGTCCTCGTTCAAAACACACAACAATAAAAATATCAGAATTAAGACAAAGTATTTTCTGAAAGGAAGCTGTTTTGACTGAGCTGATATGTCTTGTACCTCTGATGTTGTCATTTGTCATATCTTACAAAACCCCACAATATTCATCTAACAATGATGAAATGCCTACTATGTGTGCCAAGAACTGCAGGGGATAAGAGAGATGTAGGCATAATCTTGACCTTATAACCATGGAAATCACTATAAGTTGGTGAGTGCTTCTGTTTTTTCACTGGACATATAGGAAAAATATTAATTATAAAGCAAGCATTATAGGGTTCTGGTAGGAGGAATCCACAAAGCTGGAGAAGCGGTTCTTTCTTTGATGAACAATATGTGTTGTTGTTATAGCTTCTATTCTGCATAATCTTCTATTTATACATAATTTTATGCATAAAGTGGATGAAAAGAATGTAACATCTTTTCTTATTCTCTGTGCCAGGCTAGCCTCTTTTGTTAGTTCAGTGTTGCAGTAAAGATGAGAGGGAGGATCAAGGTCTTTAATCCACTAATAATACTACCTCCTTTACGCGTTTCAGGGCATATCATTAAAAAAGGGAAGAAGGAATATAGAAAGATGATAGTATTTGGGGGGCAGACATAATAAAAAGGATAGATTCAATCTATTCCTGTAACTGATTATTCCTTCAAATATTTTGCTTTGGGGTAACTAGATATATAAACATTATTTTCTTTATTGGTAGAAAGCAAACTTTTCTAAGTTTAGCATATTTTCCCATTAGTTTACTAATAAGTACAGAAATCAAGTGCAGGAACTTAGTAGTTTTAGCTAATACCTTATAAAACTTCCTACCTTAAGTGTCTTAGCAAAAACTCGATTTTTAGGGTTTTAATGCCTTCACAAAGCAAACTAACCTTTGTTCATTTTGTGGAAGCCGAGTTCTTAGCTTCCTGCCACTGCTCTGCACATATTATGCGATCTTTCCTGTCAAGTGCTGGTGAGAGCTATGAATATGGCGGATGTCACTCCTCCCGTTATGTTACATTATGTAAGACTCTGTCATAGCCGACTGGAGCGAGAGTCTCCTGGCTGACTTTGAAGAAGCTGTCATGTTGTGAGGACCACTTGGCTCAGACCTGGGGGTGAGCCTTAGGTGCTGAGAGTGGCCCCTTGCCAACAGCAAGCAAGAAACTCAGACTTTCTGTCTTACAGCTATAAAGAACTAAAATTGACCAACAACTTCGGAAGGCCTGGAAGAGGACCCTGAGCTCAGATGAGACCACAGTCCTGACCGATACCCCTAATTGGAACTCTATAAAGGCTCCGAGCAGAGACTGTTAACCCCTGTCCAGTCTCCTGACTTGTGGAAACTATAAGATAATAAATTTGTTTTGTGATCAATTGTTATGCAGAAACAGAAAATTAATAGTTTTAAATGTATATGTCCTTTGGTTTTTCATCCTTTACAAAAAGTTTCCCAGGATGATTTGCCAGTGATCGTTTAATATCAGTGCAGAGCCCTTATTATCAGGAACTATTGTGAACCGTTTGCTACAAGTTTCTGTATTTTAGGTTGCAGAAGTTTATCTGTTAGAGCTAAAAAAAAACATGTTGCCCATTTGTGGTGGAAATTTTTCACAAAAAGACAACACACCATTACATCATCTGAAATATAGCAAAACAGTAGAAGAGCTCCTTAATACTTGTCATAACTGCATTTATTTTTCGTGTTGATGTGAATCATGAAAGAATTACTGGAAAGGGAGGTGATGCCTCTGTAGGTCTAGAAAATGGTCAGACCTTTGGTGTGGCACCATTGGGGAATCATTTCTTGGTGTGGCTACATGGGATAATTAAAACAACAAGCAGTTGAAAGGTAAAGAGTAATTCTTTCCTGTCATATTAAGGGCACCTTTAGTGTCCCTTAGTTACCTACCCCCATGTCATCGTTATGAAACTTAAGTAAATTTTATGCTGCTCTACAGGGATATTTTGATGCCACACTTAGTAAGGTGCACTTCAGTGCAAAATTATCAATCACTAGTTTATATTTTGTGTTCTTGATTTTATTTTGTGTAATAGAAGCAGTGGTGATCACAGATTGAATGTTAAATATGCAAGTCATTTCACTTTTCTCTCTGGACTCTGTTACCTGTTGTTACTCCCACACCTGCTTCTCCCAGTCTCATCCTCCCTCATGTCTTATAGCAGTGTCTATTTTGTAGTAGGTCAAGAAGTTACATTATCAACTCTAATTTTTTTTCAATTTTAGTATACTTTTTATTGAAGTACTGACATAGGACAAGCGTGTACAGAAATCGTAAGTGTCTGGTTTGAATTCTGTTTACAAAATTCATCTTATAACCAAGTTCCTGATAAAGAGACAAGCCATTCTAACCCCAAGATCCCATTCTGTCACTGTTCTTTCCTGTGAAAGGTGACCATTATCCTGACTTCTGTCTACGTAGAAGATTTTGCCTGGTTTTGAACCATAAGTATATGGAAAAATAACATGATTTTTCCTTATCAAGCTTCTGCTTGAGCTTGTAATATTCATCTAGGATGTTTTCTGTGACAGTTGTTTGTTCATTCTCATTACTATATATTATTACATTGCCTGAATGAATGACAGTTTACCTGTTTTACTCTTAGTGGGCATGGGTAGTGTGTAGTTTTTTATGTTATTGTTTTGATAGTGCTAAAATAAAATTTTTCAAGTAATTCCATAGTACAGAGATAAGCAAACTGCTTCTGTAAAGGCCTGGGTAGTAAACAGTCCCTCCTTGTGGACTAGATTGCTTGTGTCACAACTAGTCCCGTCCGTTGCTGTCAGTGTAAAGCAGCCTGCGACAATACATAAATGAACCAACAGGGAGTGTGTATTTTAATACTTCACTTATGGACACTGAAATTCGAATTTTATTTGTCATGAAATATTAATATTCTATTGATTTTTTTAATGCTCTGAATTTTTAAAAATATGTATCCAAAAGGGCAGATTTATTATAAAAAGGCAAAGAAGAGTAAAGACATTTGTACAGACACAAGCAGGCAGAAAGACTGCCCCCAAAAGACAGGTTTGTTAAAAGAGAGGCCTAAAAAAAAAAGAGAGGCCTGCATAGTCACAGGCAGGCAGCATTGAGAGGAGTTACTTCTGCTGCTTTGCAAAGGGAGGGGGTCGTGAAGAGATACACTTTCATAGTTACAGGTGGACAGAAGACCTGCTGCCAATACTCTAATTTTTTTTAAAGAATGTCTTCACACACAAGGTATTCAAAAAATAGCCAGCTGGATTTGGCCTTTGACTGTAGTTAGCTGATCCTCTGCCAAAGAGCATATACCTAGGGTGGCGTGCTGGGTCCATGCTGTAGATATCTTTAGCTATAATACATACTGTCCAAATTTCCCAAAATGATTGTATCCCATTTACAACATGTAAATAGTTTTTTAATGAATGAAGGTGTGGAAATTTTAGTGTTTGAAAAGAGTTGTTTGCTTAATTTTAACTGGTTGTGATTGTGAGAAGTTAGACTTTAGGACAAATATCTAGTACTGCACTTATTAGCAAAATAATTGAAGGGTGGGATTGCAAAGTGTTGCATGTGTACCTTTCATTTCGTTTACCAGGTCAGGAAATGCAATTCGTTTTTATCTTGAGTTTCATGTTTCCTTTCTTAAACAGTTTTAGAACCTTAGCCACGTAGACTTGCAAACAGCTTGCAAATGTAATTTCTCTTCTTAAAGTGGGTTATGTTTCCCATTTGGGTCCATGTGCAGTCAGCATTCAAAATGATATTTGAGCTTTTAAGAGTCCTCTTGCATAATCTAAGTGAATGTGCCTTTTTTATTTAGTAAAGGTATGTTTGGTAAAAGTATATTAATAATGTTTCAAAGTGTAAATATATCACTTACAAAATTAATCATGTAAAATACTGTTGCCCAGAAGAGTATTTATACAACCAAGACATACTTTTATATCCCTGCTAATTTGATAAGGAGAGGGGAAGCTGATCTTTTGGCATTGGTGTTCATCTAAAGCATTGTGTTGTGATGTAAAGCCCAGAAATACTCAAAGGCAGACTATTTGGAAAGTATTAACTCCTTGGGTTCCTAGAGGATCCTTTATTTTGTCATTTCATAGAGTGCTGAGTCACATTCCTCTGTACTGATCTTTCTTTCCTTTTCCCCAAGTTTACTGTACAGCCAGGACAAGAACTTCTTTATGATGCATGCCATTGACAAGCCATCACTATTGTGGTGTGAGCTGCTTTCTGAACTTTTGTATTCATTACACCAACATGGTTTTTAGTGATTGGAAGGGTAGTAGGTTAATAGAGGAAAGGGAACTTACACTGTCTTCTTGTAAAAAACAGCTTTTGTTGTTAATAAAGTGAAGAAATGAGCCCACTTATTGAGGGGGGATGGTCTTTACTGATTAATCAGTTCCTGGACTGTGCATATTCCAGATAGAAATACTGAGAAGCTGGAGGCCCTTTCCTTGTCCTTTTCTTTTCTTTTTTCTCTTTTCCTCCCTCTCACTTTATCTCTTCCTTCCTTTTTCTGAATTCCCTTTTAGTAATAATTCTGGCTCTCTTGGCTCAGAAATAGATGAATCTGCAGCATCCAGGAATTAGATTCCACCTTTTTGTTTCCACCTAGGGTAGGAAATCTTCTAATATTTTTTTTATGATATTCTCTCCTATTTTTTCGTGAAAGAAAGTTTTTTAAAAAAGGCTTATAAAAAGGTAAACTGGAGGATCTTTGCTTTCATATTTATTCCCTGCTTACTTAAGAGCTAGGAGTCCAGGTGCTGTGTGATATCACATCATGTAAAGGTGCCTTTATGCGTTTCCGCATAGAGTTTTAAGTTTTATTTTCATGAGTGTGTTCCTGATGCTTTTGGAGATTGATAGATTTTTACTGAAAGCACTAATAGTTCATGCAAGTGTGATTTCTGCTGATAAAAGGTAACTGAAAGCTTCTTTATTTTCTAAACAAATGCAGATTTTCTTTTTGGCTTTTTTTTTCCCAGTTTCCTTGAGATATAATTGATATAATGTTGTATTAGTTTTAGGTGTATAGCAAGATGATTTATGTATATATTGTGAAATGATTACCACATTAAGTTTAGTTAATATCCATTTCCTTATATAGTCACAATATCTTTTTTGTAATGAGAGCTTTTCAGTTTTATTCTATTAGAAACTTTCTCTCATACTATACGGTATTGTTACTGTTGTCACTAGGCTGTACATTCCATTTCATTACTTACTTATCTATTAACTGTAAGTTTGTACCTTTTGACAACTGTCACCAACTTCATACCCTCTGCTGCCCCACGTCTGCAACCATCAATCTTTTCTCTGTATCTGAGGTTGTTTTTTAAAAAGATTTATTTATTTAAGCATATAAGAGCTGGGGTATTGGCCAGAGGTGTGTGGTTGAGAGGATTCACCAGAGACAAGAGTGGGGAGCAGAACAGGCAGATTGACTGAAATACACTGCTGAGGGGAGCAGTGGGTGAAATAGGAGAGGTCTGTTGCACCATGTGGGAAGCTCCCTGGCCTGTTATCAAACTCGTGCTGCAGTGGCTGCGGATAGCCTAATAGACTGAAACTTAACCCCTTGCACCACCAGGGAAGCCCAATGTGTTTGTTTTATTTTCCAGCTTTCACATACTGGCAAACTCATACAGTATTTAATTAATTAATTAATTAATTAATTAATTAATTAATTATTTTTTCTTTGACTTATTTAACTTAGAATAATAACGTCAAGTTCCATCCAAGTTGTCACAAATAGCAGGATTTCCTTCACAGTGATGGTTGAAAAATACTCCATTGCATATATACAACACATTTTCTTCATGCATTCATCTGTCAGTGGGCGCTTAGGGTATTTCCATGTCTCGGCTATTGTCAGTAATGCTGCCATGAACCCCGTGAACCTGGGGGTGTAGATAATATCTTTGAGACAGTGTCTTTGTTTTCTTCAAATAAATACTCAGATTTGATGGATCATATGGCAATTCTAGTTTGAATTTTTTGAGAAACCTGCAAACTGCTTTCCTTAGTGGCTGTGCCAATTTACATTTCTACCAGTAGTGCACAAGGGACTCCCTTTTCTCCACGTCCTTGCCAAGACTTGTTTTATCTTTTGGGTCATTCTACCAGGTATGAGGTGATATCTCATTTCATTTGCTTTTCATTTCCCTGTTGGCCATTTGTATTAGTTCTTTGGGGGAAAAGGTCTATTTAAGTCCTTTGCTGATTTTTCAATCAAATTATTATTATTTTTTGTTTATGCATACAAGCTGTGGTACAGGCCAGAGGCATGGGACGGCGAGAGGGTTCACCAGAGACAGAGTGGGGAGCAGAACAGGCAGATCCACAGAAATACGCTGCTGAGGGGAGCAGTGGGCGAAGCAGGAGAGGTCTGTGGCGCCATGTGGGAATCTCCCTGGCCAGGCATCGAACTCGCGTTGCCGCTGCCAACAGAGCCACAGCGCAGCGCTTAACCGCTGTGCCACCAGGGAGGCCCTTTCAATCACATTATTTATTTAGTTCATTAGTTATCTAGTTGAATTCTTTATATACTTTATGTATGAATCCCATAAAAGATAAATGATTTGTAAATATTTTCTCCCGTTTAGTGGGATGCTTTTTCATTTTGTTCTTCATTTCCTTTCCTGAGTAGAAATTTTTGATTTCCATGTAGTTCCTCTTATTTATTTTGCTTTCGCTGCATTTACTTTTGGCATATTATTTTGATCTTAGTTGTGCTTGTTAAAGACAATTTGGAAAGTGATAAGCATAAAGCAAAATATTACCCAGACATATCTGTTTCATATCTGTTTCTATTTTGGAGTATTTTATGTGAAGTTTCTATTAGGCTCAGTCTTTGTTTTTCATCTTTTCTCTATTTCTCATATTAATTTTATTTGTGATATATTCTGTATATGACCTATGTATTACACACACACACACACACACACACACACACACACACAGAGGACTGAATTGTTTCCCACCAAAATTCATATGTTGAGCCTTGACCCCCTAGTGCAACTGCATTTGTAGATGGGACCTTTAGAAGATAATTATGGTTAAATGGGGTTAAATAAATTAAACTTAAATATCCTTTAGGTGATAATTAAGGATGGGGTTCTAATCCAGTAAGAAGAGGAAGAAAGAGAAATGTTTGAGTGCCTGCACCTAGGAAAGGCTATGTGAGCAGATGGTGAGATGGTGGCCTCTTACAAACCAAGGGAAGAGGCCTCAGGTTAAAACTTATCTGGCTGGCACCACTTTATCCTAGACTTCTTGGCCTGTAGAACTGTGAGAAGTAAATTTGTTGTTTAAGTCATCCAGTTTATGTATGGCATTTTACTCTGGCAGCCCAAGCTGGTTCATACACTCACACCCCCCCACACACACACATTTACACACTTTAAACAGAAATTGAAGTCCATTTCTATGTAATTTTGTAGGCTATTTTAATTATTCCGATTCTCCATTATCATAAATCACTGTTATAAAATTATGTATTTTTCCTAATATATGCCACATACTTTTTCATATTAAATCAATTGTGACCAGTCTAACTTTTTGTATTGTGATTTAAAGCTTTATTTTGTTTTAAACATGACCACTATACAGTGATACCTAAGAGTATATTGAGATTTAAGGGGTCTTTTTGTCTTCATTCACATAGACTTGGAAGTCTTGTAACTGAATTTATTTAATGATCAATATAACAGAAGTGTACGATTACAAGTGCTGATATAAAACATGGAGAGCATGAGCTTATATATGTGAATTCTAAAGTATAGCATGAAGAACAATGACAGCTCTGTTCTGGAAAACTACTGTTCTGGGTTTAGCTGTGTAATTTCATTAAATGGTACAAAGGCTTTAAGGATCATTTTCTCATTTCTAAACTGGGTGAGGCGTAGTAATAGTAACAGCTACTTCACAGGGGTGCTCTTAAGTGCATCCCTGACACCCTGCAAATGTGCCCTTTTGAACCTGGCTCTGGACCAGTCCACACTGAGTCTGCATGATAACTGTGTGCTGAGACGGGAAGGGATCGCCATTCAGCCTTCTTCTGACTGATGATGCTGACTCCTTTGAAGAAGTGATGTCAAACTAATTCATTACCTTGTTCAAAGTAAGAAAACCTTTCTAATTCATGGGAACAATGCAGCAGCCCATCCATTTTTCTGAGGCACGGCATGTTACTTATTGGCATGCTGCACTGAGTGATTACATGAAATTTAGAGGGAAGGACATACAATCTATGGCTAGACACTAATAGCCCATGAGTGTTCAGCTTAGTCCAATGGCATTAATTTTGTTATAACTAAAAGTCTATGTAAATTGTTTATGGATGATAATTTGGTCCCATTAAATGTTATTTGGAATAACTATCATGTTCCAAGACCTTGAAGCTTTTTAGTTATATATAAGTGATAGTTGTGAATTTTAGGTTTTATATTTGCATTTTTTTATATAATTCTAATTATTCACTCTACTAGAGGGGAACAAAATATGGATATTAATGTTAACAGCTACTATCTACACCAGTGATAGTAGATTTAGATAAATATATCTCAAAATTAATAGATTGATACATGGCTATATCTATAAATATGTGTGTTTATATATCTATCAATAATATAAGTACAGGGCCTCCCTGGTGGCACAGTGGTTAAGCTCTGTGCTGTGAAGCTCTCGGCAGTGGCGGCGACGCGAGTTTGACGCCCAGCCAGGGAGATTCCCACATGGCGCGGCAGACCTCCTCTGCCTTGCCTGCTGCCCCCCTCAGGAGTGTATTTCTGTCCATCTGCCTGTTCTGCTCTCCACTCTGTCTCTGGTGAACCCTCTTGCTGCCCCACACCTCTGGCCTGTACCTCAGCTTGTATGAATAAGTAAATAAATCTTTAAAAAAAAATAATATAGGTACAGTTCCAATGCAGGGATATTGCACATTTAGTTTCAGATATTGCTTTAAAGCTAATATTGAAATAAATCATACGACATGAATTCTTTTGGTTTTCCAGCATATAAAGTGATGTTTGAATTATATTTTAATCTTTTAAGTATGCAATAGCATTATGTCTGGAAAAAATAATGCCTAACTAATTAAATATGACGCAGGAAGTACAGTGAACTCATGCTGTTGGAAAACAGTGGCCAGTAGACTTCCTGGACACAAGATTGCCAGACTTTCAATTTGTAAAGAATACGGTTTCTGTGACATACAGTAAAGCACAATGCACTGAAAAAAGGCGCATTTGTATATCATTACATATAGCATAGATAATAGACCCAGATCTAGAGGTAACAATAGAGAGGTAAATACACATATTATATAATGGATTTTTTAATTTTATTCACTGGTACATCTCCCACATAGAGCACTGACAAGTACCAGATGTTCATTAAATGTCAGTAGAATAAGTCATAGAAGTAGCTTCCTATAAGTGGAGGGTGTTAGTAGTGCTAAACTGCAGCATTTATTAACCCTTTTACCATGCTTAGAGTACAGGCAGCAGAACAGAGGTGTCCGTTTCTTGTGGTGCACAAAAAATTTAGGTCATTTCCAGAATGTGAAATTCCTGGGAACATAAAAAAAAAAAATCCATGTTTGGACCAGGCTCATTTAAAAGGACTTCATGTGGGACTCAGCACAATACTTCTAAAAAAACTCCTTTGGTTACCTGCTGGAGAAACAAGCAATGCACAGCTGTAAAGTCACTTGTCTGTATTTGGCTGAGATCCAGGTAATTCTGGATAACTGTCATCAGTGCAGAGGAAGGTCCATTTTTGGACTCATTAACCTCTAAATATTTTCCTGGGGCTGGTGGTGGGGAGAAGGATCATGTAAGATTCAGATAGACAAAGGAACTAGAAATGCTCTTTCAAGAGTACATTACCATTTGAGCAAAAAGTGCAGGTGGAGATTAATGTGACTTATTTTTCTGGGTAAGAAGAATGAGTACACAAGCTTTATAGAACCAAAGTTTAAGGCCAGTGGCAGATTGAAGCTTTCTGGTTTACAACATGCCACTTAAATGATCAAAGTCATCCTCTCACTTGGCTTTCTTATCTTGTGTTAAAGTTTGTATTGTATAAAATGGCTTATAAAACCTTCTGGTGAGCTCTCTAGAATATTTTGGACTTCCATTTAGGGCAAATATACTAAAATATTTGTGATCACAAGACCCCGCTTTACTTAAAAAGTCTAGTTAAATATTAATGTGAGGAAATTTGCTCTTGCATATTTTCACAAGTAATTTCTTTAATTGGTATTATGCATTTTGCATAATTTAAATACCAACAGCTGGGTGATTTGCTCAGCTAGCAGAGGATTATTTCATCAGAAAGATCTATACAGCATCTTCTCTAAACTGCCTGCCAACAGTTAGCTATCAGTGTTTAAATAAAGAATGATGTTTCTGCAGTAAAGTGTAGTGGAAATTGAACTGCACCAATAATTTCTGTTTCTTTAAAAGGACAATATTATTTTTATCTAATGTTTAGGGACCTGCTACCAGTAAAACCAGGAAATTTAGGTTATAAGTATCATGGAGTACATGGTAGCTAGATTCTTCCCTTCCTGTTTCTGCCCTGCTGAATCTGGGACTGTTCTTCATTTGTCCTGACTGTGTCTCTCGACGATAGGTACTGTGATGAGGATTGTTTTAGAATCATTTAAAAAGCAAGACTTTTGCATTCCTACTTCAACTTTTATAATAGATGACAATCTGATACCAGATTCATGATGCTAAGCATAGATATTTTGGACACTTGTTAAATTATTTTTAATTTTAGTCTTTTAGAATCAAACTTTTACAGTTAAACAAGATTCCCTTATGAACTGCTGACTTTCTCTCACCATGTTAATCATGCTTTTGAGATTCAAAAGCTGCTTCTGTCTAGCAAGGATCATGAAAACATGACTGATAAGAGACCATCTCAGTCCTAGAGTCAGAAGTCAGGATTTAATGGAGGTATCTCCTTTAAAGAAAAAAGGGAGGGACGTTCCATGTTCCCTGTCCCACCTAATGAGGGTCCTTAGACTTGTGGCAAGTTTTTGGGTGACAGTGGCCCTGCTTTGGTCATTTACTCATGTGGGGATGGGTAACTTTGGGTGTTTTATTAGGAAAATACTATCCTTTCTTCTCCTTACTCTCTGTGTACATTAATTGTATTAAAATTCTTTCACACTCAGAGTTACTATGTCCTAATGTGACTGATGGCAGAATCCCTTTAGAATGTATAAATTTGGGGGTCCTGGGTTACCTCTCAGTCTGCCCACGAACAAGGATACTGTTCAGTAGTTTGACTCTCATCTTGTCTCTCTTTCCTGAGCTTGACTTTTTGTCCTGAGCCCACTGTTTGCTTTCTGGAGGGGCAGACAATAATACGCGCTTTTGATAACCATGAGTCTTGGCAAACAGGGAATAGAAGTGATGTGGGAGGCAAGCTTGATCTGAGCCAAGAACTTGTCTGTCTTTCTCACTGGTGTCTTTGATCTTTAGGGAGCAAGCAGCATGTGTGACTAGAGCTGCCTGACAAGAAGAAGCAAGCCATAAAGACCTAGGGGGAGAATTTCCCAGGCAGGGGAATAGCTTGTGCAGAAGTCCTGCACTGGAAATGAGGCTGCATGTTAGGCTGGAGTGTTGTGAGTTGGATGGAGGGTGGAGGTGCTAAGGTAAAATATATGGGCAGAGGCCAGAGGAAGTGAGATGTGGGGGGGTGCTTTTTATTATAAATGTGTGGGAATCCATTGTAGGATTTTATGCATGACCTCTTGATATTTTGAAAAGATGGCTCTGGCTTCCTTAGGGAGAATAGCTTGTAGATTGGCAGTAGAGGAAGCAATAGGACCAGTTGTGGAATGTTAGTGACTCCAGGTTTGTAATAGCCAGACCAGGTCAGTATCAGTAGCACTGGAGACAGATGGTTTTGGATGATTCAGACCTTGTCATGAGGTAGAGCTGATGAGCCTATTGAAAGTCTGGCTTTGGGGCTTGGGATAAAGAACCACTTTGGTTCTTCCCCCCCCCCACCCCCCACCCCCCCACCTGTGTATTGCTAATTGCTAATTCTGCCTTCTCACTGAACCTCCTTTTTGGAGCCTTGTTCTGATTAAGACTGATCCCTGACCTCCCTTGCATCTCTATGTTTGTGGTATATGTCAGACCTTTTCAATTTTATATGATTTTTAATCTTTAACTTCTTGTATTATTCTTTCCCTTCTCTCTCTCTTTTTTAAGTCAGCTTACGATTTAAAGAGAATAATTAATAGAGCTCTCATATGAAGGATTACATATTACCAGCCAGCTTTGCGGGGATATTGACCATAATACTAGCCAGCAGGTACTGTTTTTTATTCACTTACTCATTCTCTCTGGGAAATAGCAAAAATTTAAAAATCCTGGAGGAGTATGAAGAAGATAGTCTTTTCCCTTTTCATCGTTTGGTCAGGTTGCATGGAAAATGTGGATGGAGGAAGACGGGATGGAGATCTGGCAGTTGACAGATACAGCTTCATTGACTTTCTAGGCATGCTGGTGACTGTTTCCTTTCTGTTAATTAGTAGGATTCTTTCTATGTCCAAAAAAAATGTTCAGCAAACAATATCTACTGGTAAAAATCAGCTTTGGTGTACTTTCAGGACTTCAGGACTAATTGATTTATGTTGACAATGACTACCATTTACATAGTGTAAAACAAACATGTAAATTACTTGATGACACTCGCTAGTCAAATTGGTGAATGATTTTTAACAAGTCAAATTATCTACTTGTTGCTGAGTTTTCTGGGACGTATCACAAGGAAACGTCAGAATTTCTTTCTTTCTAGCAATAACAATCTGGATATTTATCAGATTTTTGCAACTCTTAACTAATTTCTTCTCATTTAGAAGGATATGTAGAACAGTGATAAGTACATCTTAAGGTCAGTGTGTCTTAATCTCGTGGTTGCATAGAGTCCATCTACCTCTGTTGTGTCTCTAAAGCTACCATTTCCCTTGTAATCCAGATGCTCTTTTCCCTCTTCCTCGTCATCCTGAAATCTTTGCTAGATTCATCTTTTGAAATTACCAGCCAATTTGTTTTTAAAATTCTCATTGGCTTCCCATTTCCTGGCTTTCCAGGTTTCTCAGTTAACCAGAATATCTAGTGTTGCCTTGCACATATGCCCATGTTTGTGCCTCCATATTTTTACGTAAAAATCTTCAATAAGGGAGCACGCCTTACTTTTTTTTTTCCTTTTTTTAACCTGATAAAAATCTGTTCTTCATTTTTAAAGAGGTAATTGGAGATGGCATCATAAATTTCAAAGAAATGAGGAAATAATAATAAAAATCAAAATAAAGATTTCACCCTGCAGCAGAAGTACCACCATGAATTCATTAATAGGGAGCAAATGAAAAAGTGTCATGAACTGGTTACTAAAGAAAATCAAAGGTAGGAGGTGTTCCTAAACCTGCATCTCAGAAGCTCAATTAGTAAGGATTCTAAAACCACCCCTAGCAGTCTCAAATCTGGGGTGCAGCAAATTGATTTTCCTGTTCTTATTGAGGAATCATGGATGTTAATGATGGTGATAACTGAGATGAAGTGAAGATCTATGAAGTATTAGAGGGGATCATACTCAGTGAAATAAGCCAGAAAGAAAGAGAAAAATATCGAATGGTTTCACTTATAACAG
>PVIJ01000353.1:31833-201720 GCA_004024925.1 Scalopus aquaticus
GAGAGACAATCAGTGGGGGGGGAGGGGGGGAGGAAGGAGCCGGAGGGAGGGAAGGGAAAGGGCACAAAATGGAATAGAAAAGAACACAAGGGACCATGGAGATGGATCACGGGTGAATTGGTGGTGGGCTACCCTAGGGGAATGCAAAATGTAAAAGACATAAATAACAATAAAAATATATATTAAAAAAAAAAAAAGATCTATGAAGTGATGAGCGGAGCTGACTTTCTGTAAATGAAAACTTGTTGAAACAATGAGAAGCCTGACTGTAACCTTCTCTAAGAAATGGGATCTCTTTTCCAGCAGGAGGAAGTTTAGTAGAAGTGTCTAATGACCTTTGTTAAGAGAAGGCAGAGCCCAGGAATTCAAACAACTTTTACGGTGCAAGGTTGAAATCTCCCAGCCCTCTATCATTCTATCTGGCTAGAGAAGTCAATAGGATACAGTCTATTCAAGTCTTTGAACTAGAATTACCACAGATATGGGGGCCTTCCTGGTGGCACAGGGGTTAATGTCTCGGTTCTATCAAACTATCATCAGTCACTGTGGCATAAGTTCAACCCCCAGCCAGGGAACTAACCCACATGGCGCAGCACAACTCTTCTGTCTTACCTGCTGCTCCCTTTAGCAGTGTATTTGAGTAGATCCACCTGTTCTGCTCCCCACTCTGTCTCTGGTGAATCCTCTCATCTCCCTTCTCTCTCCCTCCGTACCTATGACCTAAACCCTAGTTATCATATGCATATATAAATAAAAAAAATAAATCTTTTTAAAAATAGCACAGATATGGCAGTAGTCAAGGAGTTGCCTGTCTGAGTTACAGCTTATAGAATTTCTAGACAGACACACCAAATAATATAGAAGATGAAGAAACAAAATAGGACAATTATATAAACTTTAGCACTAAAGTTTCTATGGACAGATGGATAGGCAGACAAAGAGAATGAAAACAAGAATATAGTATGCAAAAGACAAAAGATTCATATCTAGATGAAAACATACTTCAAGGTATAATAGAAGGAAATTCCTTATAGTTTCATCCTGTGGAACAATTTAATGAGAAATTTGAGTTTAATAAACAAAGCACAACGATAATATGAAACAATAAAATGAAGAAGGTGGCATTATAGACCTAAAGAAAACTTTAGAAGGTTCAGGACAACATCCGTTGTGAGGCTAATAAATGAAATTAGAAAAATCAAGGAAAAAAATAGATGCCATTGAAATCAAATTACTAAAAAAGTATTAAAGTCCTGATAATTTTGGTAAACACAAATGAAATTATCAAGATATTAAGGCAATCAGAAGCGAAAAGATGAAGACAAAGACAATGTAATATAAGGATATTTGGTGTTCCTGAAGTAGATAATCAACTCATGAAACAAAAAATGGAATAAAAGCAAGACATTTTTCATGAAATGAAAAATGAAAGAACTGAACCTGTAGATTAGAAGAATATATTATGTTCTAGGAAAAGTTAGAGTACAGAATGTTTAGTACTAAGATTTATCTTAAGTTATTCATTTCAAGGATAAAGGAAAAATTCTTCAAGAATTTAGGCAGAAAACCAGATTATCTGCTATGGACTATAAAAGTCAGACTAGCTTCTTATTTCCTTAGAGCAACGTTCATTCTCTCAAGATAGTGGAGCTGTGTCTGATGGAAGTATCTCAGGTTGGCTTCTCAAGAAGGAAAAATAAGTTCTTGTTTTTTACTTATTTTTTTCAGGCAAGTTACTGAGTTTGTTAGACACAGTGCTAGATAACTCAGGATGTTGTGGTTTAAAGAGGTAGAATCCCTCAGTTAAGATATGGAAACAGCCAAGTGCCCAAGGACAGAAGAGTGGATCAAAAATTGTGGTATGTGTATATATACATAATAGAATGCTAGTCAGTTATAAAGAAGGATGAACTTCTGCTATTTGGGACAACATGGATGGAACTGGAAAGGATAATGCTAAACAAAATAAGTCAAAAGGAGAAAGACAAAACCAGGTGATCTCACTTGTATGTGGAAAATAAAGAAATATAACACAGGATCAGTCAAAACCAAACCAATATAAATTTGTTAACATGTGACTGCAAAAGTGAGGCAAGAGAGGGTGGGGGAGGCAAGGAGGGAAGGGACCCGGTTGATCATGATGGAGGATTGGGGCACTGTGGTGGGCAAGGTGTGAAAGTATACATTTGTAGAGTTTTGAGCCTATAGCCCCTGGAGCAGATACAGAATGTAAACCTACTTTTACCTCAAAAACATAATTTGGGGGAAAAATAAAATTTACCTATCATTAAAAAAAAAAGAGGTAGAATACCTGCTCAATCTAATAAATGAGTCTGATTACATTAGACACATGATTACATTAGACATTAGAGCCCCGCCTCCAGGTGCTTTTCTCAAAATTTTGTCAGCCCTGCCTACAGTACACTTGAACTGCTGGAACATACCAGAAGTGATGGTGTGTCCTGGCACTGGATCGATATTTTACATTCAGAGGTTGGGGAAAAACATATCAATCACATTATTTGCAAATTTAATCTACATAATGTCTAAAATAAACCAGTGCTCTGCTTTGACAGACTCAGTCAGACTATGGTTTCTTTTTCATACAAACATTGGTTGCCAAGAGCTTTGTTTTATACTTACTATGTGCAGCTATACCTATTTTACCACTTTCTCTTCTTGCGACGTGGTGTGTCAGGAGTTGGGGATAGCGTCTTTGCTGTGTTAAATATCCCATCTTATCAAAGAGGTGTTTCATAAATTATGTATAACTGTAGATGCCACTCAATAAATATTTTATATATGATAGATATTTTTGTCTGAAATTACTTTTTCAGTTGAGCAATGATTTAAACCCTCGTTTTAGTTTCATGAGGTGACACTTTTATAATATCATGTAGTTGAATGCAGCTTGAATGTCATAGGGCTTTAAGGCAGCATTTAATCATAAATTCATCTGTCCCCACTTTCAATCCTGGGAAACCTCCTTAATTCAGTCAGGTTTTACCCATTCTACGCATGTAAGTGTGTTTTTGTGTGCGTGAGTTTGGGGGATGGGTGCTAACAGTAATGCTTTTGACCAAACAGCTTCAAAGTTATGAATTTCAAGTGATTTTTAATATCTATGAGACTCATTTCAAGGAAGGAAATAAAAAGTGTTTTTCAGTGGTTAAAGAATAAGGACTACTAAACTAAACTGAAATGTAATCCAAAACAATTTTTCTAGAGTAAAAGCTATAAAAGTTTAAAATGTTGTGTTTTTGGTGGGGGAGGGGAGAAGGGTGATGTTGTCCACTTCTGTGCAGAAAGAAAATACATGTCTCTGGACTTAGGAGACTAGTCACTCCCCTGTTTGTTCAGGCCTGGAGGCCTGGAACACTGCATTGTCTATGCGTGTGCTGTACTGTTACAGTCGGCGCTTCAGCCCTTCCAGCGAGGGCACTATTTCATGAATTGGAGCTGCGTGATTAAATTCTCCACTGTAATATATATCTCTAAAAAAATCACATACTCCCCATTTCTGTTTGAATTCTATGGGCAGGAGAAAAAACATGAACTCTGCCAGTATATGAGAGGTAGGAGTAAGGATTGGTTTATTTAGAGAGCTCATTTCAGCTGAGATTTGCAAGGGCCTTGGTGTAGTAAATCAAGATTATTGAAGCCTCCGACCCGGAAGCCTGAGGTTCTGAGCCCTGCAGTGGGAGCCTGGCTGATAAGAGAAGTAATTGAAGAACAATGATACGCTTCATTTCCTTTTCTTGAATCTCAGTTATGTATTGGTCATTTTCTCTACATATCTTTTTAATGGTTGTTAAATTAAATTGCTTTCTTTCAAGTGGTGATTTTTATGTTTGTTTGTTTTTTTTTTTTTCTAATTTGCCTCTTCATTCCATCACCTGCTTGCATGGCACCATCTTTGCATATGTGCATTTGAGACTCAACTGTCCAGAAATAAAGGTTGAGGGCGGGAGTCGCCTTTCTTTCCACTGCCCTTGTCCTGGCCTGCACAGTTGTGAAGTTCTGAATCCTTCACCTAGAGAATGGCAGATTTTGTACATTCTTTTAATATTTAAATAACACAGTACATTTATTCATTCCAGGACTGTGAGGAGTATGGATATATTTCAGACAGTGTTGTACACTGAAGTTACAGAGCTGAGCCCAATCACTTGTGTCTGGCTGTAGGGGTGGGTGTGGGGAAGAGAATCTCTAGGAGTGTCTCTAACCAGAACCCCATAGTGGCTTGGAAATTACTGCTTTCATCACACCTGTAATCTTAGAGCAGCACTGTGTCGTGCACTTGAAGGTGACTCCAAATTCAACACGGCTCAATCTCAAACCTTCAGGCCTCTGAAACTTGTCTGATTTTTTTAAATATATATATTTTTTTAATTGTTATTTATATCTTTCACATTTTGTATTCCCCTTGGGTAACCCACCACCAATTCACCCGTGACCCATCTCTGTGGTCCCTTGTGTCCTTTTCTACTCCATTTTGTGTCCTTACCCTCTCCTCCTCCTCTCCCTGCTCCCTGCTGAGTGTCTCTCTCCTATTTGGTTTCCCTGTAGTACTGTTATAAGTGAAACCATTCGATATTTTTCTCTTTCTGGCTTATTTCGCTGAGTATGATTCCCTCTAGTTCCATCCAGGTCGCTGCAAATTACAAGTGTTATCTTCTTTGAATGCTGAATAGTATTCCATTGTGTATATGTACCACATCTTGATCCAATCATCTATTTTTGGACATCTGGGTTGTTTCCATACCTTTGCTATTGTGAACAGTGCCACAATGAACATACGGGTGCATATATCCTTTTGGATTCGTGTTTTTATGTCCTTTGGGTAGATTCCTAAAAGTGGTATTGCTGGGTTGTATGGAAGCTCTATTTTTAGCATTTTGAGGATTACCTTGGACTTGCTTAGAAGTCTCATTTTGCAGGTTTTCTTTTGTTTTGTGTCACTGGGGCCTGGTGTGAAGGTATGGTCTGCCAGTCTCTCTTCTCTGAAAAGTTGTCATTGATTTTCCTTCCTGCATTTATATGAACTCCCGTACCTATGCACTCATTTATTCACTTTACAAATATTGAGAATCTATTTCATATGATACATGAATTTAGGCACTGAGTTACAATCTAGTCAGCGGACAGGTAATAAAATTGTATAAAACATCTTACAGTGATAAATGTACTGTATCATTTAAATATTAAAAGAAAGTACAAAATCTGCCATTCTCTAGGTGAAAGATTCAGAACTTCACAACTTTGCAAAAAGACAAACTGGAATAAGAGAGGTTCATGATTACTGTTTTGTATGTTGTGATGGGAAAGATAGCTTTAGAGCAGAGATCTGAGGAAGTGAGGGTCGGGTTTTTGTATGTATGTTGGACGGTAGGGTCGTTCTCAACTGGGTAGATTCTGCTTCCTGGGGACATTTGCCAGTGTCTGGAGACAGTTTTGGTTGTGACAGTCCTGGGGCAATGGTGAGGTGTTATTGGTATCTAGTGAGTTGAGGCCAGGGATGCTCCTAAACATCCTATAGTGCATAAGACTTCCCTCAAAATGAAGACTCATCTGGCCCAAAAGGTCAGTAGTGCTGAGGTTGAGAAACCCTGTCCTAGGGGAAGAGAATGAATAGACAATGACAGAAGAAAAGCAATGGTGAAAGACCTAAGATGGGGGAAAACTGGCAAATTTGAGGACAAACATTGAGTCAGTGGATTCCTAGAGAGAAGTAAGCAGTGGGAGGCTAGCAAGGGCTATCTGGAGCTTTGTAGAATCTTACAAAGACTTTTACTTTTATCTCAGTGAAATGAGAGGCCATTTAGAGGACCTGAGCCAGGGGACTGCCCTGCCCTGATGTCCATCTAACTGCTTCTGGTACAGCATGTGCCATGGTTGGTGCATGAGTGGTGGTACCAGTTTGTTGCATGATCCCAGGAGAAAGATGGCATTTAAGGCGGGGGGATGTGGTGCATGTGTTTTTTTATTGTCAGGTTGGGGATATATTTTGAAGGTAGAGTCAATATGAAGAGTGTAAAGTATAGCAAGAGAAAACAAAGTATAGCTATGGTTTTTGGTCCACTCAGCTGAAGGAACAGTGGCATTTCTTAAGAAAGGCTAGATTGCAGATTTGAGAGGCAGGGGTAAACAAGTCTTGTTTTTTCAATGTATTAAGTTTGGATTGCCTACTTGGTATTCCTAGAGGTATACTGAGGTTATGTGTGTGAGTATGGAGTTTAAGGGAGAGATTTGTTTAGATTTGAGATTGATCATCATATAGACGGTAGGTACAGGAACAGGATGGAATCATGGAGGGAGTGATATAGATACTAGAGTTCCAAGGCTGAAAGCCTCCATGGAGAAGGCTTCAGGGGAGTGTGGGAGGAAGCAAATGGAGAACCACCAGTAAGGAAACTCTTTAGGGGTGATTTTCTCAAAAGTTCCACAGAGAAATTGGTGGAGCTAGAGATGTAAGGCCAAGGAAGAAGTTGGTGGTTGTTAGTGGTGGTGGGATTTTATATAGACAGGGACAATCATGAGAATGGTGCTCAGGCCAGAGAGTCAGTTGTACCTCAGTGAGGGGGTAGCTAACACACAGGAAAGGGTTTTGCTATGGAACATACTCAGTTTGCTCAAGTAACTGGAGGAAAGAGCCTATAAACAAGGAGACATTAGCTATTAAGTGAAATAAAGTTTCTAAAGAAACAAGGTTACTTTCCAGTTGAGTGATCAGAGATCAGAGAAAGTTTCCTAAGGTAAGGCAAAGTTTGAGCTTGGCTTCAAAGATGTGTGTGTGTGTGTGTGTGTGTGTGTGTGTGTGTGTGTGTGTGTGTGTGTGTGTGTGTGTATTATATAAAAGCCAAGCTCAAACTATGTATACACACACATATATATATCATATAAAATTATATATATATATCATATTATAAATATATAATTATATGTATATAAAGATAATCAGGCAATGCATTTACCCATTGTATATTGAGATTTTTGTATGTTCCAAGTTCACCTTGCCTACCATATGCCAGGATTTCAGCATGAAATTTAAGGTCCATTTTTCTTAATTCCCACCCCCCCCACCCCCACTGCCTTTTTGATGAGAAATAAAATATTGCTCATTTAACTTTCTAATGAACACCTAATATGGAGTTTATTTCACCCCAAGTAAACTTTTTCCTTTTTTTCCCCCTCCTAATTTCAGGAACAAACTCTAGCACTTAGAAAAGAAGGAATTGGAGTTGTTTTGGATTCTGAATTGCCACATCTGATCGGCATTGATGATGACCTTCTGAGTACTGGAATAATCTTATATCACTTGAAGGTAGAAACTGCTTACATGAAACATTCTAATTTTATTTTCACTTTTCCCTTGGTCACTAGCATGTTTTATTATAATACTCTATGTCCATGAATACAGCCACTGCATTTAAGAATATACAACAAATCTTTGAGCCCTTTGGAAATTTTCAGCAATACACTGGGATTCTGTGGTATTAGAAGTTCCCTTGTTTATGTAGTTCTAAAGCTAATGAAGGCCCATTTGCCTTGCCTTATATTTTATAGAATCAGTAAGAAGGAGGTAATAAACAAAAGGCAGAGAGACCGAGGAAGAAAAGTCACAAGCACCTGAAACTGAGATTTGTTATATGTACACTTTCCTAGTTTCTATTGTTAATTATAAAGTTGTTTCACCCATCTGAAGTATTAGACCTGGTCTTGAACAGACTATTCATGTCAAGAGACCGGCATTTCTACATCATTATTAGTGGTTTCCTCTGTAGCCTTGACTTTATTATTCTTTCTTTGATACATGATGTAAAATGAGAATTGTATTGCATTTGTGCTTTGTGGGTTCCTATACATTATGTATTCAGACACATAGAAACTACTGGCCAATGAAGGACCTCCAGAAAGGATCGGGAACATCAGTGAGTTTGCTGTCATGGGCAAATGATTGATGTGGGCTAACAGATGAGCCTAACCATTGATGAGCCATAAGCTTCAGGTGTTCTACTGTCCTTTCCCAGACAGTTGTTGGGTGGGGTTATAGAGCCATAGAGGACTCTGATGGAGCTAACGCTGTGGCCTCTCTGCCCATTGCTCAGCCCACTGGTCAACTGGTTGCTTGAGTTAAATGAAAATTGGAAAAATAGACTGCTCATGTTCTTCCTAAAAATTTTCTTCTCAGGAAGGTCAGACATATGTTGGTAGAGAAGATGCTTCAACAGAACAAGATATTGGTAAGAATCCTTATCAATGATCTCTTCCTGATGATTTTTTTAAAAAACGTAATTAATGAAGAACTTTGTTTTGAATGAATGATACTGGAGTAGTTATGAAAAGAAGATACTTTGGTGATGGTGTATGTGTATGGAATTATGGGTATTGACAGGGGACTAATTATATCTTCTTAGCTGTTTTTAGAATTGCTGGTGATGAACTTGTTTTCTTGCCATGCGTAAGCTTTTAATCAAACCAACCTAGCATATTCCTACATGTATTTACTATTTACCATGAAATGGGAAGAGTTGAAAAACGTTTCCTACAAGTCCTTAGATTCAGCTGTTTTTGAATAGATCTAGGCATCAGGCCTCTTCTAATTGTTAAAGTATATGTGTAACCTTTGTGGCTGCTATAAATGATAAAGAGTGGTAAGTAAACATGTTTTCTGTGGATAGACAAGTTCAGTAGTGCAATTCTGTGGAGATCGGTAAGAGCTGTTTGGTCAGGTGACCAGCTTATCTAGAACTGACTTAAAAGTTGTGTAGATTTATTTGATAGGCATTCATATCCATGCCTGATAATTCATTAAACAAGAATAACTCAGGATGTTCGTAAGTGATTCGGTAAACCTGTTGAGCCACTTCCTGAGGGGGATTTGTGGAGATCAGTTGGCACAGGCTGTGGACTGTACCTCCCAGTATAGTTTTTGGAGGCTTCCGTTGGTCTCCCAAGATGGTGTGGATCACCTGAGCTTTCCTCTCCTGGAACCCAGTGTCAGCAGTTTGGAGGTCACAATAGGTGCTTGGCCCAAGGAACCTTCTGTTCTTTCCATTTTATTGTGACCTTCGGGTAACTGGTAGAGGAATTTATTTCAGAATCAGTGATTCAGTTTTGTTCATTTAAGATAAATTACTCAACTATTTATTTCCCTCAGAAGGTGAAATTAATATCCCACAACTTATGCAGGTGATATCTGGACCCTTTAATGTAATATTTGATACCTCTGGTTCTATCAGTTGATACCACGAACTTCTAAAATTGAGTTTCTTCATTAAACTAAATGCTCATTTTAGAATTTAACATGGAAAAGTGTTCAATATGGAAAAATAAAGTTTGGAGATCATTGCATTAGATACAAAGAAAACATTTTCTTCTTTGCTTTTCTAACTTAGTTCTTCATGGCCTCGACTTGGAGAGTGAACACTGTATCTTTGAAAATGTCGGTGGGATCGTGACTCTGATACCCCTGAGTGGGTCTCAGTGCTCTGTGAATGGTGTTCAGATCATGGAGGCCACACATCTAAATCAAGGTATCTGGGTTTTGGTTTTCCAAATTCTTTGTATCTGTTGTTGTTGAAAAATTAGCTGTTTTCATTTAAACAATAGGCATTTTTGGGACGGTACTTTGAGGTTATAAATACTACTTTTTTATCATACTTTGTACCATTTTTTTTGTTTGTTTATTTTTAAAGATTTATTTATTTATGCATACAAGCTGGGGTACAGGCCAGAGGCGTGGGGTGGCGAGAGGGTTCACCAGAGACAGAGCGGGTAGCAGAACAGGCAGATCAGAAATACACTGCTGAGGGGAGCAGCGGGCGAGGCAGGAGAGGTCTGCTGCGCCATGTGGGATTCTCCCTGGCCGGGTGTCGAACTCACGTCGCCGCTGCTGACAGCTCCACAGCGCAGCGCTTAACCGCTGCGCCACCAGGGAGGCCCTCTGGTAGGTTTCTATCATTACCCACTTTGATGACCAAATTTTCTGAGTTTGGGCCAGTGGGAATTCCTTTGGTCTGGTTCTTGTGTCTTTTGGCTTTTCTTCATCATTTGTGAATACTTTCTTGATATCCCAGGTCATTGTTACTTTCTCGGAATCAGTCATTTCCCTGAGGAGTCCTAGTACCTTTTGATCATGAATGGGATTTAGAAACCAAGATCTTGGTTGATCATTGCTGTTGAGGTGTCACTGCTCCCAGACTCTGTTAGTCAACAGATTTAGGGGAAATGTGTGCATGTACAATATTTTAACTATATTTCTATATCCATTTACATTGAAATAATTGCATTTCAATAGCTATAGTGCTAACCAGAAGTTGACAACAATACCTGCTTCCAACCCAATATCATAGTCCATTCTAGTTTACTCCCTTTTATTATTTGTACTTGCCTTTCTGATAGTAACAAGTCACTTCTGCCCCCTTTTCTTGCAAGGACCCAGCCTCTTCCTGCTTGGTCTGTGACACCCTATAGTGGACTACTACTGCCCTCACTATTCTCCTAGGGCAGAAACCTTCCTCACCCCATTCTTCATGCCTTCCATTCTATTATTGATGCCTCCTTTGCTCATCACTGCCTAATAGCTTTTGTACTGAATTAAGTATGATGGAAGGAAAGAATTTGGCATTGTATTGTAAATCCTTTTTATAGATTATAAATAATCATTATAATTGCAATGTTTCCTGATTACAACTATATAATGCTCTATCTGCTGTGACTTAGGAATTAGACAAATGGGAACTGGAAAGCATGTAGTGTTAGCAAAGTCATAAGCAGAAATCAGTTGGAGGGTGTGATCTCAGAGACAAAGGACCTGTTTGTTGGACCAGCATGATTGTGGTTGGTAAGGGCTGCATAGAGTCTATCAGTTAGGCTAAGAGGAAGGTGAGCTTTGTTATGACAACTGTATTCATAGTTGTAAGAGGCTAATGCTGGTTTTTAATATCATTATTTAATATGGGAACTTCTTAGAAATTAATATTAAATTTTAGGGTTAACCTTCTAACCCATTCAAGGAAAAAAGGATTATTCACTTATTTTCTTAACTTGAAAAAATAGCGTATTATTCCATTGCCATCTGCTGATATAGCTATGATTGTGTCTCTAATTCTCTTGTATATTGCGGCATGGTAGATAAATAAGTGTATCTCCCATGTAGTATTTTTATTAAGTTTTTTTTTTATCTTAAACTTTCACTTTAATTGAAATTCCATTTTTAAAATGTGCTGGAACTAAATTTTTGATCATCATATTTGAAGATATGACTTTCCTAAGAAAGTAATAATACTAATTGGCATTCAAGGTTAATTGTCAAAATTGCCTTTCCCTGCAGGGGTACTCTTAATTGTTTTATTACCATGGTGCCATGATTTTCAGATCTGATGGGCTTGAGTTCCTCTGGCATTCTGCTGTGCTACCTAACGGCTTCTTCAATATCACTGTTAATGAAATTGACATAAAAATGCTTTGTTCAAAACTGTTAAAACACCATGCACTTAGTATAAATGCCATTAGCAAGTCTTAGGGCAGTGAAATGCGAGATGACTCTGTGTTTCAATGCATTACATAGAGAAACAAGGTGGTAACTTTATTTTTTTATACACATACTTTAAGATTGAAAGATCCTTTCAAGTGAATGAAAACATACATTCCTTCCATAAATAAGCATTAGAATTCTTCACTTAACCTTTATTAATATTTGAGGATTATTAAAATGAGAACTGGAACAAAAACAATTTTTTTAAGATTTTATTTATTTATGTATACAAGCTGGTGTACAGGCCAGAGGTGTGGGGAGCCGAGAGGGTTCACCAGAGACAGAGTGGGGAGCAGAACAGGCAGATCGACGGAAACACACCACTGAGGGGAGCAGCGGGCGAGGCAGGAGAGGTCTGCCATGCCAAGTGGGAATCTCCCTGGTGGGGAGTCGAACTCGTGTTTCCACTGCTGACAGCTCCACAGCACAGTGCTTAATCGCTGCGCCACCAGGGAGGCCCTGGAACAAAATTTTTAAACACAAGATGAAATGTTGTTTGTGGTAACAAAAATATGTAGTAAAAATGAAAAGATATGGATGTGACTGACACAAGCCTACTTCAGAAGTGTATTAGCCTTTAGAGGAGAAGGGGAAGAATTTTATCAGGCAGGACCACAAAAGGAATTTCAAGTGTGTCTGTATGATTTTTGTTTTTTAAGAAGAGAAAATAGTAAAAAAAAAGATAATGTTTAGCAAGTTTATTAAAACATACTAATAAGGGAGAAACAGGGCTAAACACAGCAGCATGTTCATACTTCACAAACGACCTTGGCTTGTACTCATGAAATGATTTTTTTAAATAAAAGTGTTAAGAACAGAGTATACAGGTGATTGTTGACCTAAGTCACAGTGATTTGGCTATTTTAACTTCACATTTTACTGGATTCCTGGTTCACCCTGTTCTACCAGTAGCTTCCTGTCTTTTTACTACCAGTTCGTTGCCATTTAGTTTTTAAATGTCTCTTTCCATTAGTAAATTACTATTCATTTGGAAGTGTGTTAGACTGTTCCATTTACTACTTCCTTGTCTAAATCACCTGACACTTGTGAATATCAACTAATAGGAGATTTATTCTTTATTTAACAGATTGTCATTATTGTGGCAGAATTTTTTTTTTGGTCTCTAACAGTTAACTACCGTACTTTTTTTCAGATTACATCAACAATATTTTTCCTGCCTAAATTATAGGAATGTTTTAATCTGGTAACATCACTAAAATGAAAGCATTTGCTAGTACTGTCAAAATTAAATGTGATGACATATATATTTTGTCTTAGGTCTGACCGATGAAGCTTTCCTCCTCTCTTTTGTGTTCTTCCCGAAACAATCATGGATATATAGCATTGCATCTAATCAGACTTTTCAATTAGTGTGTTCGCTGAAGCTTAGTTTTCCTCAATCAGTTCTATAGATAAGTTCATTGAATGATTTCATAGAATTATTCCACAGAAAGGAAAGGCAGTAGCTGGAGAATAAATTATGAATCTGGTTGTCTAGATTATAAAATAGAACCATAAATAAAATAGAATAGAATAAAATAGAACCATGGTTGTCTAGTCCACAGCCCTTAAACTGTTCTTGGTAGAATGTTATTACACCTTAGATTTTTGTTTTCCTTTTTGTCCTCATACATTTAATGTAAATGGTGTAGAAAAAGGGTTAGTCAAAAAGCATCTCAACATTTGTCCTACAATTGCTAGGAATTATTCTCTTAGTTTAACTATTATTTTTTCTTTTTATTGTAGTATGTTATTCTGAAGCAGATAGTTATTAAGGGTAATTAATTTTTCCATTCATTTCAATAGACTCCTTTGATCTTCTTGCTGGTTTATCAGATCCATTGAACATTCATCTCTCCTTTTAGAAGCAGAAGCTGCATCTGGGGAATTTACACTTAGGTGCATTTGAATGTGTTATGCTTGAGTGCCAAAATATATTTGCATTTTTTCAAGCTCTGGAAAGAAGGAAAGGTTATTGTCTGGAGAGTGGAACTGAGGAGACTTTGATAAAATTTTCATCTACTGAAGGACTGCTGTGCTTTGTTCACTGAAAAATTGAAAAAGAATTTTAGTGAAACTAAAAAGGAAAATATATCTTCCAGTGGTTTAAGCAAGGAATCTGTCTAGTGAGCAAAAGAGTCCTTGTATGCCAGCATCTCAACCCCCGAACCCCCACTTGACTCACTGCACTTGCCCATAAGCACTCATTAGATTTCTTCCTCTAGTTTGAGACTGCAAATCTGACATCGTCCCTTGTATATGGATGATTCAGCAGATGGTTTTGAACATCAAAGCCTTAGCTATTCATAAAGCCCATACTCCAAACCACTGTGTCCTCAGAACTGAAAGTATGTCCTCAGATCAGCAACAGCACCATTATCTGGGAAATGTATATGAAATGCAGATTCCTAGACCTTATTCTACACTTACTGAATCAGAAAATCTAAGGATGGATGGGGACTATCAATCTACTTTTTTCACGAGTTGCACAAGTGTTTCTGAAACACTCTCTAGTATGAGAGCAATGGATTAAAACCAATCACACTGAAATCAGTTTCTTGGTGCCCTGGACTTTGGCACCTAAGCCAACCATTTATCAATTTATTCAACCTTTTTCTTATCTTTTAGACTCATAGCATCTGTTTTTCATGATTTTTTTGCACCTTTTAAAATTTCACTTTCAGCTTCACATCAGTCACCCAGGATGGCTTTACAATATGTTTAGGGTTTGTTGAGCTTCCTGAATTTGTAGGTTTATGTCTTTGTATAGATCGGGGAATTGTTCAATCATTATTTGTTTAAATACTGTTTTTCTGCACTATACTCTTTTTCCTTTTGTTCTGATACTCCAATTATATAAATGTTAAATATTTTAGTATTATCCCACAGGTCTGTAAGGGGCTATTAACTTATTTTTTTATCTTTTGGTAACTGCTTTTTCCTCTTTATTTTTCAGATTAAATCATTTCAGTTGATCTGTCTTCAAGTTCACAGATTCTTTTTTCTTATCTCCGTCTTGCTGTTGAGCCCATCCATTGTGATATTTTGGTTATTACATTTTCCAGTTTTCATATTTGATTCTTCTTCATATCTTTTATTTTTAATGAAACTTTTTGCCTTTCAGGAGTATCGAAAGGTAATGTTGAACATTTTTGTAATACTGATTTAAAGTCTCTATAAGTTCAGTTCTCTTCAATCTTAGCATTAACAATCTGTTGGTTTTTTTATTGTTGATTTGTTTTAGACCATGCAAGTTGAGATTTTCAGTTATTCACATGTTGAGTAATATTAGATTGTATTCTGAACATTTTTAATAGTATGTCTTATACTCTGTGTTTTGTTTAAATTGCATGGGAAATGATTGATTTTTTTTTTTTAAACAGGCAGTTGACCTGGTTGGATTCAGAACATAAGCTAGAATCAGCCTATGTGGTTCATGATCTAATTCCAGTGCTAATGCAGTTTGCAAAGCCTTGCAGTACTACTCTCCTCTGTCATAATGCCACCCAGTGGCCAGTCTGGGATCTAAGTAGTGGTATATATCTTGGTTTAGTTCTCAAAAAGTCTTAGTGTGTGTTTGAGGGTCAGATCTATTTGTGCACTGGTTTGGGTGATCCAGGAGTTCCTGATATTCTCCTCTTGTGTAATCTATGGTGCAAAAAAATCTAAAGACTAGAAAGTGGAAGAGGTAGGGAGCAGGAGTAGTAGGAGACCAAGGCTGCTGAATTTTAGTAGGTTTTAGGACTCTTAAGTCCCAGACTGGTTGGGGGTTTTCCATGGAAGGTGTTCACTATTCAGTATATGAGTAAAGTGGTCACAGAGATGAAGTACAGTGTGTATATATACCAGACAGAGGCTTGGAGATGAGCCATAGTGAAGAAGGCTGTAGTGAAGGAAGTTGCTTTAGGAGAAGGTAGGTAGGTATTTTGGAAAGAAGGTAAGTATTTTGGAAAAACTAGTTTGAATGGACAATAGGATTTTGATAGCTTAGAGTTTGTAGGAGACTAGAATTGAATAGAGACTGTTACTAACAGAATAAATAGCATTGTTTGTAACAAAGAATGTGAGGTAAATAAAATTACTAAAAGCTTGATTAGTTAGTATATTGTGTTCCATTCAGTGCCTTAGAATTCATTGTTGTCTAGTCACATTCTAATTATTTCATATACTTTGTCCCTTGTCCTTTGGAAGGACGAGGCCTGTTCCATGTATTCTTTTTGTATCTACCCTGAAATTTTAAGAAGAAGAATTCCGTTCCCCACACCAGACAGACACCTAACAATTTCTGTGAGGCTGAAACTGGAGCATCTTGGGGTTTTAGAAAGCTCTATTCTCACTTCATATACACAACTGGGCAAATAATTCTCTATGCTTTATTTGTCCAGAAACTTCAATAACAAATATTAAAAATCAATTTTCTTTGTTCTACAGATTCCTAGAATCTAAGTTTGCATTTTTACTTACTGAAGAGTAAATAGAGGTTTAAGTGATTTATCTAAAGCAGAAAATTGTAAATCCATATTTACAAGATCTATGTGAATTTTTGGTAAGGCATCCTGTGCATTTATAGCCTTCATAAATACTAGCTGATGATCTGATGCCATGCTTTAGTCTGACACTCACTATCCTGATGCCAATTGCCTATCACTAATTCCTGCTGGCCTTCAACCCCAAGCCATGTGTCCCGTTTGAATTTGTGAGTATTCATATGAAATCTTCTTATTCACCATAAGCACCATGTCAGATCTTCATCTTCACAATATTGTTGTTCAAAGCCATTTTTGAGGATAGAAAATAATGACTATAATTTAAAGCCATTTTTGAGATAGAAAATAATTACTATAATTCAGGTGTTCTAAATAATAAAGTAAGTATCACTAGCGTCAAAGGCCCTTGAACATGTTACTTAATCTTTTCTTGAGTACTGGCATGTCAGACTCTCGTTATCAGGTCCTTAAAATGGTGCTATCATCATAACTCATTTGAATATAAATATTTTTAAACATTTTAAATCATAAGGAAAATTATCATACACAGCAAGATTCTTTTTGCTTGATTGGGAAGTGAAATAAGAACTTCAGCTGTCCTATCTAATTCGGACCTCTCACTCAGTGCTAGACCAGAAAATTATATGCTCTTAGTTAGAGCTTTGCCTTTCTGACTGTATTATCTAAAATGATAACTTCTCTCTCACTAAATGTGCCTTATCAGTATACTATATTCTGTCTGTGTATAGGGGCATGCAGGGGCTTTCTAGAGTAATGAAATTGCAGAATGAGGAGCCCTGAAGCAACCCTGAAGTTTTCTCCTGCCCCATTTTTATTGCCACAGTGGTTTCTAAACTCATTTTACATTAGTTCATGCACTTTGGGAACATAGTTGACTTTATATATTATGTTTGTGTTAATTGTAATCCAGAATGAAATAATTCTTGTATCATTACTTCAGAAATCTTCATATCAACATTTTCTAGGAAAAAGAGTTGATTTCTTTGTGCAGTAGTAGAATTTAAAAATCTCAAAATATGAGGAATAATATTATTATCCATACACTCCTTCGAAGTCACTAAAAATGTTATTTTTTTTCATTGTACCTAAAATAATATGATTTCTCATTCACAGAGATTTATTTAATATTTACATCATATACTTCAAGGAGGTTTAGTCATACTCTCAAAATTACAAATTAAGTTCATTACAAAGAGTCTGTCTGCTGCGAATAATCTCTTGAACCTCAGATAAAGGAATAATTCATAGTTAAAGAGAATTTAAGATTTGGAAGGAAACTTGGAGAGTATATAGTATATATATATAGATAAAATGAGGAACTTGAATTTTGGAGAGAGTGTGATACATTCTTGACCCACCAAGAATTCAGGGCAGGACTCATGGTCTTGGGTTCAGCCAGAAACCTTACATCATCAGTCATTCTCATTCATTCATTTATTCCCTTTTTCTTTTGGAAATATGCTCAAGAGTTTCCTTCTAACAAAAGAAAACAAAATATCCTGCAGGTTCTGTCACTCCCTCCAAATACAACCAACTCTGCCATCCTCTTTAAACAGAGTTGTCTGCACTCAAAAGATCTGTTTCCTTGCCTGTCACTCACTTCTCAAAACGACCAGGTTGGCTTCTGGCCACTGCTTTTCCTGAGGCTACCTGTGACCACCGTACCATCATACAGAATGGCATTTTCCAGTCTTTTCATCTTGTCTAATCTCTCTGAAGTATTTTGCATTTCTTGACCATTCCTTCTGCCTTCTGAGGTTTTCCTTCTTTCTGCTTGATGGCCCCTTTTCTGCTTCCTTTGCAGGTTAATCCTCCTCTACTTGGTCATTAAATTTATCAGTCCTCAAGGTGTCCAGCCTTAGGCTTTCTTTTCTTCTACCTCTCTATTCTCTCCTCAGGTGATTTTCCCAACTCATGGCTTTATTTATGAGAGATGACTCACAGTTATATGCAGTTACACACATGTACTTACATGTATGCATATTTATCTCATATCTCCTGGTCAGATAGATATCAGTAGATAAATATTAGGTAGGTATATTTATATCTATACACACATATTTGTGTGTATGTGTCTGTAAATATTTATTTGAGAGTAAGTAATAGGTAGGTTAGTAGATAGATTAAGTGATAGCTATCTTAGGCTTTTCTTTTTTTTTCTTTTTTTTTTAAATATATATATTTTATTGTTATTTATGTCTTTTACATTTTGTATTCCCCTTGGGTAGCCCACCACCAATTCACCCGTGATCCATCTCCATGGTCCCTTGTGTTCTTTTCTATTCCGTTTTGTGCCCTTTTCCTTCCCTCCCTCCGCCTCCCTGCTCCCCACCCCCCCACTGATTGTCTCTCTCCCACCTGGCCTCCCTATAGTCCTGTTATAAGTGAAACCATTCGATATTTTTCTCTTTCTTTCTGGCTTATTTCACTGAGTATGATCCTCTCTAATTCCATCCATCTTAGGCTTTTCTACTGAAACCTCTGATCCATATTTCTGGTCACCTAAGCCATCTCAAATTCATTATATCAAAAACATAACTTACTATTTTTCTCCCAACCCAATTTTGGTCCTTTTCCAGTGGCCTCAATCTGTGTGAACAGCTTCCCTTCTAACTAGTTATTGCAGACCACAACTCAGAGGACATTTTCTTACCTCTCCTGTACCCCTAAGTTCCATCAATTCTGTTGATCTTATGCCACTTTGTCCAATCTCACAGCTGGTCTTAAATATATCTTCCCTTAGGGCATCCTTTCCTAACCTCCCCTAGAATCATCTCCCCTCTCATGTGTTCTTTGAGCACTGGGCAGGGTATCTTTCCTTTGCAGCTTTGCATTTACTTGTGGAATTGCTTGATAATATCCTCGTTCTCCTATTTATTTATAAGCGCCATAAAGGCAAATCAAGTGTCTGACTTGTTTAACTCTGTGTCCCCAGCATATATTATAGCAACTAGCTTTAAATATTTGTTGAATGGATAGATAAATGAACAGCAGCATCATGTAAAAATGAAGCAAATATTTTAAATCTGTAAGTTTGTTTCGTAAAGGAATACAATGGATGAATGAGAAGAAAACTAGCTTGAACAGAGCAGAGCCTTTTTGTGTGTGTCAGATAATTTATACACATTATTTAGATTGAAATAAGGAATGGTCATGGGTTGGTTTGTTTTCTTTTATAACTCTCTATAGGGCTTTATTGGCTTTTTTATGTGTACTTCATGCAAATACATGGGTGGTAAGGCTATTTTTAGTGACTTAATATGATATGAAATACATCTCTGAAATACTATTCTGTTTTTCCATTAACATATTTCAGCACTTTTCAACTTGCATGAATGGACATTTGATTAACAGGAAAAAAAATAGGATTAGATGTAATTAACACCTCAAATGTGATTGCCTTATTAATCTCTAATGTCACTTTAAAAGCATTAAACACACATATAACTTAGATGTGGGTGCTTAACTTTTGGCTTTCTCTGTGGCACACAGCTCTGAGTTGTGGTCATAAAAGGCAGGGGAAATACCTTTCTTAATTATGGTAATAGTACCTTTTCATAATTAGAAAATATGCAAGTGCAATTTTATCTGCAGTGGATAAGCGGACTGTGGAATCGATAATACCTACTGCTGCCCTTCTTAGTTTCCTAAAACTGTGACCTCTGCCTCATATTGGCTCTAGTTTTACTAAATAATAACCACCACCAGAACTAACCCTACAGTTACTTCCCATGGTTGTAATCTAAACCAGTTGGGTTTTAACCCTGTTGAAACTTGAAACTCCTTGAGAATCTGAGACAATATGTTGAATAGGCAGGTGAATATATTGGTCTGAAGCAATAGCTCTCTGGAGGTATGGTCATATCCTGGTGGAGGTAGTGCCCAAGTGAGACACTGGTGACAGAGGTCAACTGATGTTATGCCTCCTGTCCGAAAGGCAGCCATCAGCAGGCTGGAAACTTTGTCAGGTGGCAACACAGAGATATTAATATCTTCCAATTTGTGAAGGGACACTGGAAGAAACTCAGGCTTTTAAGTTCAAATTTTTAACTATTGGCAACTAGTATTTTTGTTTTTTAAACATTGAAGGGGGTGCCCAAAATGGGCTGAATTTTTTCCCAACCACTAGTTTGTGACATCTGTTCCAAACTGTTTACTCCACTCTGCAGGTCCTCACAGTCTGTTTCTATTTCACCTATCCAGTGTCTCTTCTTGCTGCTTTTCCAGCTGTCCTGCATTTTGGGTGGATTGGACTACCTCCTCTCTATAGACAAGGCAACTTGTTCTCTTGTCTGTGGCTTAGCCACTCCTCATATTTACCCCAACATGGAACACTTGCTCTTGCCCTCCAAGTGTTTTTTGAGATCCAACTTAAGTCCTCATTAAAAATTCTGGCTCAGCTACTATAGACTGCTCTCATCACTTAGATATTTGGCACTCATCCCATGTTGACCTTCACCATTGACTTCTGACATGTGTGTCTTGTCTGCACAGATAGTTGGATTCTTCTTCAAGGCAAGAATATAGGATCTGTTCTCAGATGTGGTAGCATCTCAGGTGTGACTGGGCTTAGAAAGGATGGGAAATCTCTTCTGCATCATCATTTCTCTTAAAGGTCTTTAAAGAGCTGCAGCCTTAGAAAGTGCTTGTTTGCTTGCTTATTCAAGCTAAAATGGTTCCCCTCCCCTAACAATTTTGCTAACTTTGCACAATTAACATTCATGTTTTTGCGTTTTCTGCAGTTTTCTAAATGAGCCGGGACCATGTCAATCAAAGGAACCTTTCTTGTGTGTCCAGTGTGGCCTCTTAAATGTTAACAGGATTTCTATAAGAACCAGCATTTTCACTTGGAAACTGAGCATACATGTGCACAATTACTTTCTTGTCAAATCTTGAGAGAGATTTTACTAATAGTTACCTTCCCATTGCCTTTTTTTACTATATTTTCTTCTGTAAGCCCTGTCATTTGAACTGTTTATTTTTATGAATATTAGTAAACATTTCCAGAATTTGTGAGCTTATGCTTTGCTTGATATTACAGCTTCTTCCTGGGGATCTGACTTCTTTTTTTCTTCTAAACAAAAATGTGATTATGTTTTAATTTTTAAATCTCATAGTATGGGGCCTCCCTGGTGGCGCGGTGGTTAGGTGCTGCGCTGTGGAGCTGTCAGCAGCAGCGACGTGAGTTCAACGCCCAGCCAGGGAGATTCCCACACGGTGAGGCAGACCTCTCCTGCCTTGCTCGCTGCTCCCCTCAGCAGTGTATTTCTGTCAATCTGCCTGTTCTGCTCCGCACTGTCTCTGGTGAACCCTCTCGCCGCCCCATGCCTCTGGCCTATACCCCAGTTTGTATGCATAAAATAAATAAATCTGGGCCTCTCTGGTGGTGCAGCGGTTAAGCGCTGCACTGTGGAGCTGTCGGCAGTGGCGACACAAATTCGAAGTCCGGCCGGAGAGATTCCCACAGAGATTCCCACATGGCATGGCAGACCTTTCCTGCCTTGCCCGCTGCTCCCCTCAGCAGTATATTTCCATCGATCTGCCTGTGCTGCTCCCCACTCTGTCTCTGGCGAACCCTCTTGCTGCCCCATGCCTCTGGCCTGTACCCCAGCTTGTATGCATAAGTAAATAAATCTTTAAAAATAAAATAAATATTTTTAAAAAATCTTATTAGTATAGTTTTGTGCTTAGATCTATCACTGCTGCTATGGGTAACATGAGTGACATTCAGCTGTAAAAATAAACATACTCACAGGTTTAAAACTGGCTATGTAGGTGGACTTTCGAGAGTAAAACTTCCCTTTATTATTATTTTACAGTACACTAGAAATTGTATTTCAACTGTAGAGTTCTGTTATGATGTTGCGTATTGACCAAATTGCTTACTGATTTTTGTGTGTCCTTAGGTGCCGTGATACTCTTGGGAAGAACTAATATGTTCCGCTTTAACCACCCAAAGGAAGCAGCCAAGCTCAGGGAGAAGAGGAAGGTGAGCAGCATGACGCCCCTCACCATGAACCTCTGATCTGGTGGCGCTGGCGGGGGCTGGGTCTCCACCCTGGTTCTAATAGCTTGGCTTTCTGGAGCATAGAACGACTGGGAAAGTCATTCTTGTTTCCCAGTAGGTGATTCACTGATGAGGTAGGAGCAGGAAAAGTCCAGAACAAGCAGAGAGAAACAAGTCCTTCTAGAGCCCTATCTTCAACCCTTCACCCCCACAAAGGAGTTCGGCATCATTTTGCCTTAAGTAGAAAGTGACTTCCACTTACAAGTCTACTTTAGGAGCTAACCAAATATCAGAATCACTTTCATCCAGGCAATTCACTCACTTTCTATTTTCCTGCACAGAAAATTGGAGTTTTGATTAGCAGGAGGAAGGTATAAAACAGAGAAGGGGTGAGTTTAAGACCGCTAAGAGACTTCAGCTTGGGTGGATGGGAACATCTAGTTTTTAACATTTAAGTGATGAATAGGGGAGGAGGGTAGAGAATCAGGGGGAGGGAGGAAGAAATTTGTCTATGGATATCGTGCCATCCTAGACTGAAGAAAATAATAGGCCCTAGCTGACATTCCTGTGAGCTAGGCGCTCTGTTGAATCTTCTATATACATTTTCCCACTTAGTCCGCACAGTACCTGGTACTACCCTCACGTTACAAATGATTGAGATGAGAAACTGAGACTAACTTGTTCCACCGCCAACAAGTAGGGAGCCAGGGTTGCAACTCTGGCCTGCAGACTCAGAAATATTTGCCCTTCACACTGAGTTACACAATTCAGCCTGTTTTTGAAGGCCTGCCCAAAGGGTCCGTGCCTTAGATGGGAAATAACAAGAAAGCTGCAAATACCAGTCTTCTTTAGGGCTGCTTATTCCAGTCGGTGAAGCCTCTTATCTGTTCCAGCCCAGGCTCTCCCTGGAGGTCTTTTTGGGTACACAGTCACAGGGGAAGAGAGAGGAGAAAATATTTTTGCTAATAGCTTTTCATGGAAGCAAAACAGGTCAAGCTCTTCATTTTTTCTTCCGCCCTCACCTCTCTCTCCTTCATCTTTATCACCCAATAAATGTGAGTGAGTGCTGCTGATAACAGGACACAGCTCCTGCCAGGGAATGGAGGGTGACCAGGATGTCCTGGCCCCTTCCCTTGAAATTACTATAGCCTGGTAGGGGAGGCCAGCAGCACTGTGGTGTTCCTGGCGCATCTTCCCAGTTCGAGTAGGCCGAGGTTCTGCTATGCTGAGCTGAGGACTTGAGTTTGAAATGGAGCCATACCTGGCTGTCTCAATTAGCCGTGCTCAGGAAGACAGTTGTGTGTGCTCCTGAGGCGCATGTACACCTCATTGCCTCTACAAGTTGGAAGCAGTGAGATCAGGGCATTGGCCTTTTCTTATCTGCTGAGGTAATCACTCTACCCTGTGTCTGCTCCTAGAGTGGCCTTCTGTCCTCCTTCAGCTTGTCCATGACCGACCTCTCGAAGTCCTGTGAGAACCTCTCCGCGGTCATGTTATATAACCCAGGGTGAGTGAACAGCTGCATCTCCTTCCCTGTGATTATCACTGTTGTGGTATTTATTGTGTTAGCTCCATTAAAGTCACTAGATAAAAATAAAACCTGCAATCGTGCAGCCTTATCAAGTCATCTTTGGTTATTTTCCAAGATCCTTTCCAATCCTTGCTATATATGTACATAATTTTACTTAGTTATAATCACAACATAAATGAGATTGCATTTTCTGATTTTTTTTGCCTAACAACATAATAAGCATTAGTAAGGGTTGTTATGAGCCTCATTATCATTTTTATAACTGTCTAATATTTTAGAGTTATACTTTGATTGCTTAGTGAGTGATTCCATTGGCTTGGGTACTTTCGCCTTGTTTTATGAATTTCTTATAATAACAGAGACAACTTTGTTACCAAATAACCCAGGAAATTATATTCACTACTTCCAAACTCTAGGGTACCACTGAGGGCATGAATAATAGTGTTTTAAGTGAATTTCATGACTGGATGTCTTTGGGTGATCACTTTAACTCCTCTGGTTTTTAGTGGTTTCATCAGTGAAAATTAAAATAGCTAAAGGGGCCTCCATGATGTCACAGTGGTTAAGTGCTGTGCTGTGGAGCTGTCGGCAGCGGTGACATGAGTTCGACACCCGGCCAGGGATATTCCCACATGGCACGGCAGACCTCTCCTCCCTCGCCCGCTGCTCCCCTCAGCAGTGTATTTCGGTGATCTTTCTGTTCTGCCCCCCACTGTGTCTCTGGTGAACCCTCTTGCCGCCCCACGCCTCTGGCCTGTACCCCAGCTTGTATGCATAAATAAATAAATCTTTTTTTAAAAAAAGAAAATTAAAATAGCTAAAGACAGGAAACTTGATGAAAAGACTTTAGGGTCCTTTCCAGTTTTGTGAGGTTCCACAATTTTATCTTTCCTACAGGGAGAGTCTTATGTAAAACAGTGAAGGTAAATCTAATACCTAAATGAATCAGATAAAACTGGAAACAACATCTTCTAGAACTCACCTTTATTTGATAGTTTCGAGCCACTTTGCTAAGCACCTCATATCTATGATATCTTTTAATTCTTAGAGCTCCTCTATGCCCCTATCACATCTAGAGAATTTATTGGAAGTTGCTTGTACACACTTTTCTAGTTAGAGCCATAGTATGAATTCACAGTGATCTCATTCCCAGTCATGTTCTGAACATGCTGTTACCCTCTTTTCTCCAATTGGGGGCCAGTTCAAGCCTGGGGGCAGGTTCTATTGGACATGGTGCTGCCACTCAGCACTTCTCACAAACACCTGGCCACGTGTTCAGTGGCATTGTCCACTTCAGCTCAAGGCAGTCCTCTGGTTTGTGGAAAGCAGACATGTCTATAAGGAATTTCTTCATTGTTGTTGTAGTTTGAAACTGGGAGGGACCTGTGATCATGTTTTTGAATTCCTTATTTTATAGGTGAATGAGCTGACATTCAGATCTGATGTTTTACGCAAAAATAGTAATAATAATAATAATAATATTGATAACCACCACAGCAACAACAACCAAGACCCCAGTTAGTGCAGCACCATGATTGCATGCTACTGGGCTTCTCCCTCCTTCCAGAACTTCTGGAGGTTAGAAGCAAGCAGTTTACTCCTTTGTATCAGCCTTTGTATCCTCAGCCTTTGCGTCTTACTACGTGATTATTGAGGAGAGTTGTGCTCATTAAATAAATCTGTCTCAGAATCAGCCATGTTGATAAGACCCCTGAAACATGACAATACTTTCAGAAGAATTGGCGTATCTGTACTTTCGAAATACATTTTGTTATATCAATAGGACTTTAATTCCTTACAGTAGTTTTAGCTACTGCCTTCTATTGTGAATGTCATTGGATTATTTATATGCTCACTCTTTTTAAAATTTAACATAATATACAGGTCTTTAGGGTTAATTTCAGTTTAAGTATTGAGATTCCAGCTGTTCAGTTCTATTCTGGGATTTGAAGAGTGCCTTTTGGACTTATCTCTTGGCTCAGGACCCAGTTCCAATTCTGGAATCCAGGTAACTAGCTTTCTTGTTCTTGATAGTGGTGCCTTCTAGTATGAGCCATTTGGAACTGGTGTGTGTCTGATCAGTGCCTTTCTTTTAGTTACAGGGTCACCAGCTGTGACCTTCTTTCCCTCACATTTACAGATGGGATATGAATCCTTCATTTTTCTCCCAAAACATAGGAGAATGCATAGTTCTCTTAAAAGTGATGCCTTTTTTATTGTTTGCTTGCTTCTAAGATCAAATGGTTTTTCTTGGTGTTTATAAGCTGTAGGTCAGAATGTACTAATACTCATCCTTAGAACTTTTCACTGATTTTTTCCATGGCCTAAAAAGTAAAAGTTCCAGCTCCATGCCATGTCACTCAAACTCCCCACCATCTGCATTCTTCATTCAGTGCCACCCATTTCATCTTCCATTTTCATTGCTTACACTACTTGGAGTGGCCGTGCCTTTGGTTGGGCGCTTTTCCTTTGCTAGTTCCGGAGCCTAGCGTGCATTTCAGATGCTACCTACTTGTCCTCCAAGACATAATACATATAGTCTCTCCTCTAGAAACTGTTCCAAACTTTCCTCCCTGCTTTTAAAATAAATACCCCTTGCTCTCTCTGCCTTGCTCCCGTTCCATCATCTGATCTTGTTCTTTGCAATGGATACTCATCTATCAACAAGACTTTTCCGTGTGCCTCCTATGAAACAGACAGTTCCAGCACAGAAGTTACCAACAGCATCATTTCCAGTTGTTGGAGGATAAAAGCAGTCACAGGTCCTGTACAAACAAATACAGAAAGTGAAGACGAAATGATGTAAAATGTTTTGGGGCAGTATTTGATGAAGTGATGAGGGAAGGCTTATTGAGGAGGGAACATTTAATCTGTGAGTGATGAATGATGGGAAGATGATACTAATGCAACAGAAGGGGGAGAAAGAAGAGTCTCCCAGGCAGAGGGAAAAACAGGTACAATGATGTTAAGATGAAAAGTGGAAAGAGGGCCAGAGTAGATGGATTATGGTTGGCAAGAAGAGTAGAAGGTGAGGTTGGGGGTAGCAGGGGCAGCTCATGTAGGACCGTGTAGTCATTGGAAGAAGTTTGATTCCGGGACACCATTAGAGAGCAGGAGAGTGACCTGAAGATATACTGACTATAGATCCTAGGGAGTATGTCATTTGGAGGCCAGAAGCATAGAAACTATTTACTTAGTCCAAGTAAAAGATAGCAGTGACTTATATATGGGCGGTAGCCATAGAGACAAACTTCGTGGAATCAAGGATAATGTCCAGGTTTCAGGGTTAAATAGTTGGCAGCTGGTGTGCCCGTTCCTGGGATGCAGAGTCTGGGAAAACAGCAGTCAGCTAGACTTTTGGTTCTTGTGAGTCTTTCCTATTAGTGAGAAAGTTTTCTGAAGAAAGACTTACCTTACTAATTCCTGCAATTTAAAGTGGCATTCCTATAACACGATTGATCAGTGATAAAGAATAAGATTTTAGTGTGTACCTGAGTCCTTTTGGGAAAAGTTTTTCACTAATTTCTCTGTGCATGTGTGTTCCGAATAGTGAAAGACAGGTATTATGTGAAGGAAAGCATTTTTGTGGCATGGGTCTGTTCCCAGATGACGCCTCAATTCAGGATCCCCAAGTAAAAGATGGGATGTGGGATAAAATGAAGAATTGGGCCAAGAGAATCAAAATTCAAGTGAGAAGCAACCTGCATGTAAACTGCATTGCAGGTAGTTTAGGAGTGCTTTCTTCTTCATAGTTAAGGACGTGAAGATGTTAGAAGTCTATAATAATTTCCTAACTTAGAGGACAAAGAGGGTAGAACACTAACCAGAGATTCAACCCCGGGCATCTACCCCTTAGGAATCCCAAATCACTCCCCTCAACTCAGCTTCAGATTTCTCCCCAAAAAGTAAAATTGTTGGGTCACATGGTATAATCTGTCTTTAATTCTTTGAGAAACTGCCACATCATTTCCCACAGAAGCTCTACCATTGTCCATTCTCGTCAGCAGGCCTCAAAGGCTCCCGTTCCCCTAAATTCTTGGAAACACCTGTTGTTTTCTGGTTTTTGATAGTAGCTACACTGATGGGTATGCGATGGTATCTCACTGAGGTTTTTCTTCATTCTTTGTTTTTATTCAATTTTCTCAAGAATGTCCAATCGAGAAAATAGTGCTTGGAGATATAGAAAGGAAGAAAATCTCAAAATTCACCCCTCAGTAAGGTCAGTAAATAAATGATGAATCTAAATATACCAGATCTATTTCCTGAGGAATCCATGTCCCCTCTCCAGCCCTACCAAGTTCAGTTCAACCTTCTCATTCACCTATACCTTAAAACCCATTCAGTGCGCTCGGGGTCCAAGAAGTGTGCCTTGCCTAGGATCAGTGTGGTCATCTTTGCATTGAGAGGGGTCCTGGTGACTGGGTAAGGAGGTGCTGAAGAAGCCACTGGATGTACAGTGGAGGGAGGGCTTGAACTGAGGCCATACTTGAAAGAACCTAAAAGAAGGGATGACCCCGCGTCGTATTCGGGGTAGGGAGTCGTGAGGCCTGGTTGGCTAGTTGGCTGTAGGAAGTAAAGGTAAGATGATGACTTCCATTTTTGACTTAAATGATTGCTTGGATGTTGCAGCTCCCCAGCCAAAATACAAATACAAGAGGAGGAGGATCAGGTTGTCAGGAGGCAGGATAATGAGAACACCTTGAAAAATGGGGTCCTGGGCCTTGAACTGTCTCCAGTAAGTGGCCATGTTTGAATACCGTATCAGCCACCAGATGCTCCACAGGAAAAGCTGGAGTTTGTGTGGCCTGTCAAAGCACAGGATGAAGGCAGTTGCCCCTCCTGTATAAGATGGATGTTCCAGTCCATCCATTCCTCATTTTCCTCATTCATTCTGCTGCTGTTTAAGAGCCCATTTGTCTAATTCTGTGCTGGACTGGGTATGACAGACCCCTGGGAAGATGATTTAGTGCACAGGGATGATACACAAAGCCTGTTAGAAACCAGGCACCTTAGCATTGTCTTTTATATGAAGCATAGGTTATTTGGGGGTGTCTTTAAATTTGGGAAAGCTATGCAGTTCAATGCAGACCCCGGTCCCCCGGTGGGCTACATCACATTGCAGTGGGTGCGCTCTCCTGTCACTTTTGTCTTCGTGAAGTCAGCAGGTGGCCAGGGCCTGGTGACAGTGCAGAGCCTGGTGTCCCATGTCTGTCTTGTCGCCTCTCTGGGACCAGTTTTAACAAACAGGAGTTACAAGAACTGGTGGGACCCCTTGTGGTCAAACAGGTTTGTTTCAGAACTTTTTCCTTCTGCTTTTAACACTTGCTGCCTCTTGGACACACTAACATTTGGCCTTTTTAATTCTCCTATAATGCAGTGTGTTTCTTAATAGGTGTTAGCTGCCCTCCACCCCCACTTCACACATGCTCTTACTCCTTTGTCTTTCTCTTATTAAACCGTCATCACTACTTTTATGGAAAGATGCTGAAACTCTTCATGATTTGGGCAGCGCTTTTTCCCCTTCTTGCCCAGGTTCTTGACTAACAACCTGCCCTCCTGTATTTTGATAGAAATCACTGCCCACCCTACCCTTTGGAAAGCTCTTTCTCCCCAGATTTTCCCCATAGGTGCACCCTCTTCCCAGCTCTTTCCCTCTTCCTACCCCCACTCCCTCTCCAAGCAAGTCCATGGGTCCTTTTCACTGTGAGAATTTTGCTGCCCCTCACTGTGGAAGACTGCAAGAGAGATTTTATTTTATTTTTTAAATGACCAATGTAGTACCTACATTGGCAAAGCTTCCAGAGTCATCATGGTGACTGTCATGGCACAAGGAACACTCACTGGCCTACCTCTAGAACCCTGTCTGACTTTGGATCTAAAGTAGAGCTCATTGGACTCCCCACCTGTATGTGGTGACCCCTTCTTCCTCTCTGTCCCCCTTCCTTTCCTCCCAACAGCTGTCCTGACCCCTCAGTGTCTTTGGAACCCCTCCAAGCTCAACACAGTCACTCATGACATTTGTTCTCCAACACCGTCTTCTATCACTTTCCACGAAGAACTTTATACTTCAGGTTAGGTTGACAAAAATACATCTTTCACACCTCTCTCTGGGTCAGATGTATCTATGAAACTGCCTATAAAACCATCAACAAAACCTTCCCACACTTCTTCCCTCAGCCATCTTCCAAGCCAACCATAGGGATTGTCTTCTCCGGAAGCTTTCTGTGCCTCTCTAATTTAACCTAAATGCTTTTCCTCTGTTCGCTAGCAGGTATTGTGTGTTTGCGTTTATCAAGCATTTTCCAAATTCATTTAAGTCATGGCAGTGCCTGTTCTCCTGGCAGGATTCTTGAGAGCAGGGATCATGCCTTACCCATCTTTGGATCTCCAGAAGCTCACACACAGTGGGCACAAATGTTCATTGAACTGTAGGCTTTGACCAGTGGGTGTGCTCTCAGCATCTAAGGTGTGTGTGCGCAGGAGTCCCCAGGTGCCTGGTGCTTCAGGGGCCCTGCGTACTCGCAGTTTCTCCAGGTAACTGACCCCCAGCTTTGTGAGGTACAGCACTACACTTCACATGCTTTGTGGCTTTTTAAACCTTACAAATTAACATAGCTCTCAATTTCTTTGCTAGCAAATAGACTTGAGTATTTTCTCACAGTTGATAAAAAAATTACTGCTTAGTACTCAATTTTTCATAGAGAAAAGCTCTGAAACAGCTATGTCTGGTTTGCAAGTTATTGTATGTAGTGAGATCCAACTTCTTTTTGCTCAACAGGCAACCTACTAATTTTTCAAATTAATCTAATAAAAACCATGCTCTGAGTCATAGTAAGATTTGGAGTTTTAAAAGAGAAATTCTTGCTACTTAAGAACATTTTATCAGCCCAACTGGGCACATGAAGTTGGATGTATCTTTTCTAACACAGTTTGGAACTTACTGCTGGCCCACATTTCAGGCGCCCTGGAAACTAGGATTTGTACACACACGTGCATGGTACTTGGTGCCAGAGCATTTTTGGATGAAGCAAAGTAACCTAGTGACTTCCTTTGGGAATAAGCTTACTTTGGAGAAGTGCCCAGCTAGGGTCATTGCCAGGAAATAATTTTCCTGCAGGGGAAACATTCCTCCTTAACCAGCACAGTGTCTTTAAGAATTAACCTAACGCTCTGCACGGCATCTCAGCCTGGCTCTGAGACTGCAGAGGCGCAGCTCATTTGGCAGGATGCAGATGCTTTCACAGCTTCTTGAAAGTGCTCTAAGCAAAATTAGATACATTCCAAGTTCATTTCAGTCTTGAAAATAAAAGAAGAAAATATCACTTGTGCATTAGCCTCCTTTAACCACTGCTAGTGGTGATTCCTTTTAAATGAATATGTTTGAGTAATTAAATTCTGAGGAGAGACACCTGGGTTTCAAGTCTAGCTGGAACTAAATGTATCAAAAGTCACACTCAGACCTGTATTACATAAGCCATTTAAGATGCTTCATGGAGTGTAGTGGCTTGAGATGGAGTTTGTTTGGCATCAGGGCTAACACAGACTTTGGAGGGCCCCTAGCTCTGATAGTTGTCTGAAGTCTCTGGTGATCAGGGGTAAAGACAGATATCATTTAATTTTTTAATCTAAATTTTTATTTTAACATGTTGACACTTTCTCTTCATTTTACCCTTCCTCATTCCTTCCTTCCCTTCTGTTTCCCTCCTTTACTATTTCCCTTCCTTTGTCTGAAAGAATGTAGTCACTGCAGTAGGAAGAAGCTAAGGTAAGGAGACATCAATAACAGGGTTGTGCTTTTCATTGTATTGAACCTTAACTTCACTGTAGATGACTATAAACACCCAGGAAATAGGCATGAAATCTAATTTGTTTTTCATTCAGTTATAGACATCTAATAAATTTGAACCTAGTGAATTTTCTCCCCTTCCCAATCTTTTAATTCACACTGATGTAGAAAGGATTTCAGAACCAGAATCTGGTCATAGCTTAAGACATCTTGTTAAGATTCACACCTTCAAGTAAGACCATGGTATCCACTGCATGTCCTGGGAGGAAGCCCCACATCACCCTATAAACACAGTTCCTTGCTAGCTCCACCTGTCTCTTCTCTCTCTCCCTTTTTGATACTTTATATGTGATCTTACCTTTTTTCTTCTTGTTGACATTAAGAATGAACATTTTAAACATATAACAAAATTTATGTTGCTGGTGATTTGGTAGTTAGCCTGTGTTTTAGTTGATGGTTATTCAGTAAATTTATCTCTGCTAGTTTATTTTATTGGGTCTTAACATTTTTCACAAGTTTGGTTTGCTGCAAGACTGATTTTCCATCTAGTTTTTGGTCTCAGTTGTCTTACTTTAAGTGGATCATTTGCTAACTTTACCTCTGCTGTAGGATGCCTTAAATAGTTTAAGATTCATAGTCTTGGGGAACTTGCTGTAGAAGCAACTGAAAGTGGTGGGCTGCTTCTTCCATTAATGGAGATTAGTTTTAATTACTGACTTGCCTTTTTTTCCCCTTTGAATACTATTCCATTATGAGCCATTTTAACTGAAGAGCTCCATGCATTTTCTGTTTTCACAGTAGGTGGGAAGATGAGCATAGACTTTGAAGAACAATGCCTTTATGCAGTTTCTTCAGATTTGCATTATCTGAATAGTGGGCTCTGCTTATGTTTTATACATGATATAAACACACTATCGAAAGCTGAATTATCAAAGTCAACTAACGAAATGAGAATTTTCTGGGCCTCCCTGGTGGTGCAATGAGTTGAGCGCAGCACTGTGGAGCTGTCGGCAGCTGCAGCGCGATTCCATGCCCAGCTGGGGAGAATCCCACTGGCACAGCAGACCTCTCCTGAAGTCAGCCCGCTGCTCCCCTCAGCAGTGTATTTCGGTTGATCTGCCTGTTCTGCTTCCCACTCTGTCTCTGGTAAACCCTCTCACTGCTGCATACCTCTGGCCTGCACCCCAGCTTGTATGCAAAAATAAAAAATATAAATCTTTAAAAAAAAAAAAAGAAATGAGAGTTTTCTTAGTGAAATGATGAATGGTAGTTACAGGTAAGGGTAGAAGATAGTAGATTTCCTTAGTCCTATATGACAGCATGGTTTTCCTTTGAAGTAACAGCCTGTCTTAACATGATTACATGTCATCACCTTTCTCTGTAAGTTAACTCAAATGATTAGAGCATGTTGCTGATTGAGTCAAGGGTTCCATTTGTACATATGTACTCTTGCTCCCAGGTTTTTGTACCTGCGGTTTCTTCCTTCTGGAATACTCATCCACGTGGCTAGCAGCTCTTCATGTGGTAAAATCCTACATAGTCTCTAAGATTTCAGTGTAAGTGTATTTCCTCAAAGTGACCCTTCCAACTCTGGTCCAAATTTCATCTCCTTAGCTCTCCACTCATAGCATCTTCTATTTTTCTTTGGTAGCACTTTAAATAATTGGGAAATTTGTCTGTTGGTGCAATAATTTGTCTGCTCTTGTCTATATATCTGATGGTAAGTGAAAGGGTCTGATATTAATTCTTTATCCCCATTTCTAAGTAGGTGTTGAGAATAACTGCTGAACTAATAATTGTGTGTCGGGGGGGGGGGGGAGGGTATTGTTCCCATGCGGCATTCTTATCCCCTTCTTTTATCATGGGTCATAATTCTAACCTTGAATAGCTATTTCCCAAATTAGTGACATCAGATTTTTAGTCACCATCAGTAATGCCCATATCTTATGGTCTTAAGAATAATCATCATCATTGTTGCTAATGAATAGAAATGAACAAGAGGTTCTTAGAGGCAAAAAGAAAGTAAAATGTTGCTACAATTAAGTAAATTAAGAAAAAAATTTGAAAAAGGTAGGTTGTCTCATTATAAATTCAAGTGCTTTTAAAAAAGTAAAACATGCAGAAATGAATAAAGTAATCACAAGAATTTACAATCCTTTTACCAGGAAATAATGATTGATTTATATTTGTAATGTTTAATCAATTGCATATCAGTTATTGTAATTTGCATTATAGAGTACCTAAAAAACAAAATTGAGATCACACAATATATAATTCTCCATTATACTTTTTCTTCTTTATTGTGAAGTTTTCCCCACAACATACAACATGAGTATTCCTTCTATATGTTTATATCATAATTAAACTGTTGCTTAATCACTACGTTTTTCTGAAGCTATTTGTCCCTCCCCCCCCATGTAATTTGTTGATTATGTTGCAATTCATGTGCTCATCTTTGCCCACTTTGCCATCTATTATAAATCCATACAAACTTGAGTTATTTATTTGGCGGTAGGCACTGCCTTCATTAAAACAACAAGGGGAGAGATGAAGACTGAGATGTTAGGAGAAAAAAGGAAAAAAAGGTGTGGGGATTTACAAGAGAAAAGGCATGACAGCGGGGAGAGCTGGGAGTGGGTGGACAAGCCAGAGAGGTACAAAAGCCACTCAGAACTCTGCTCAGCCCCAGACTGACACCAAGGCTCACATTTCAAGCATTGCCTGGTTAGGCACGTTAGCATTTTGTCTTTCTATGTGTGAGATCAAAGGAGAACAAATGTGTAAAGCAGACTTGTAAAGCTCTTCACTTCAATGATGTATCGTCTCAGTTAAGGAACTGTGGTGCATTTTAAGTCATTTTACATCTTCAAGCTTCTCTACTCTCATTTTTTCCCCTTTGCCCATAATTATATACAGCCTTTTTTTCCCCCTTCAACTAATCATTTCTTGGGCTTCCCAATGTAGCTTCCACCACATGATTTTGTCAAAATCATCTACCATGTACTTTTCCGACAATGTGATATCGTTTACATAAATTCTGCTGCATCTCTACTATAGATTTGTATGATATTAAACTATGTTGTAGAATTATACTTAATGATTTGGGGATTTGTCCAGGCTATGCATGAAAAGGAATAGGACTCTGGTCTGTTCTTATCTGTCTGTTTCTGGCTGTGAAGCCTGTTGGCTGCTCTAAGATAGAGCAGTCTTGGTGTGATGCTATGTTTTATTTGACTGTACCTGCTAAGTTTGCTGCATCTTGAGAAAGGTGGGAAGCACCAACAAGTGATCATTTTTACGGTAAAGAGTATTTTGCATGATTGACACCATCTCCTTGCCCATGTATTCTGTGCCGCTGTAATTGGGATCTGGCTCTGTGCCGCGAGTCACAGCACTGACCATGGCAGTTCTCAGTGAAACCCCTTCTGTGTGTCTTGCAAAGGTTCCCTTAGGATACACGACAATGAAGGCAAGTCTCTGTCCTCAAAGCAGTCCTGGTGGACAAGGCTCTGCCATGTGACTTATAGAGTTGTGGGTCCTCACTCCTTGGGTGACAGTTGCTCGCATACCATTGGTTCCATCCACTCTCCCCATGCTAGTCTTGCTGTGACCCAGTGCCCCAGGCACATCATCTCCTGGTCATTGGACTGGCTTTTCCCTTACGTTGGCATCCTTATGGTCACTCCCTTCTTCATTGAGCTCTCTCTTGAATATCCCCCTTTCAAAACCTCTGCTGTCCTCTTTATAACACCATCACATAACATAGTCATTGTTAGCTGTCCCCCTCACTAGAATTAATAGTTTGTGATAACAAGGACTTGGTTTCTTTTGCTGAATCTGCAGTGCCCTAGGCCAATGCCTGGCACAGGGATGATGTGTTGAACAAATAAATTAATGGATGTATGAACGATCAATTCCATCGCTCCATGCTCAGTGTCGTGACAGAGGCCTACACAGGGTGGTGGAAGGAAAGGTTACCCAGGAAGGTGCTCCCAAGCTTGTCATCTTGACCTTGGATATTCTGCCCATGCTGTAACATCTGGGTTTTGTTTTTCATCACTTCCTTTTATTAATTCTAAGCAATAGCTAAACATGGCACTTCACTGTTTGTTTTGCTTACATTTTTTGTCTTCTTTCACCTGTTTTTCTTCTGCTAGATTTTTCCCACTCATCACTCTATACCTATTATAGTTCTTCCATCTCAAAGGCCAACTCAGATAGCAGCTCCTCTGCCCTCTCTTCTGTGTACCTATGCATGCCATCCATCTACCCCATCTCCCATTAACAGTGAAATTTTCTCTTATTGAGTTATCACTTTCTGTGTGATTGATATGTGTGACTCCTTTGACTTTCAGCTCACTCCGCTCTGTACATAATAGATGCTTAATAAATGTTTGTGGATGTTGGGAGTACATGGCTGAATGAAGTGGCAGGAAAATTAGCTGTAGTACATTATTGTGGTTAGTCCAATAGGGAGACATAACATTTTGAAATGAATCATTTTTAACTTTGGGGAAGCTGTTTTTAGGGTTAATGAGATGGAATTCCAGGCTAAAAATAAGGCTGAATGATGAGTGGGAAAAGGCAGACTTCAGGCCTCCCTGGTGGCACAAGGGGTTAAGTCTCAGCACTATGACGCTAATGATAGCCTCTATGTCATGAATTTGATCCCCGGTCAGGGAGCTGGCCCACATGGTCCAGCAGACCTCTCCTATCTCACCCACTGCTCCCCTCAGCAGTATATTTCAGTAAATCTGCCTATTCTGCTCTCCACTCTGTCTCTGATCTCTCACCCTACTACACTTCTGGCCTACACCCCAGCTCTTATATGCATAAATAAACAAATCTTTAAGAAAAAAAGGCAGATTTCACTCTTGTATCTTTTAAAGGGGAGGTCATGTTGGTCTTCTGTCCAGTATTCTCTGTGTCTCAGTCTTCTGGCCTAGAAATTGGGGCCTTTAGGAGTCAGGATGTAGGGATATGTGCCTGATTGACTACATGATCTCTTGAGTTCTCATGTAGTTTTAACCATCTAAGATTTTATGGTACAATCAGGAGAGTCTCCTAGGTTTACCACGTGATCCTGGCTGTAGCTAGTGACAAACCTTCTTAAAATGCTTATGGTATCAATTTCACTATTTTATAAGTGAATCTTTGTTTCGTTGAACACTTTTCATTTGCAATACTAATTTGTACTGGAAAGCCTTTAGTGGGTACTTTTTAGGCCAGGGATTTGAAAAAGTTCATTGGAAAACCATTCCTAGAGTAATATGGATATTTATTGTTACATACTTCAACTTTTATCTAAAAGAAGTTTAATTTGCCTAAAAGAGGTTAATTTCCTAGATTAAATTGCATTGTAAACCCCATTTTGATATACACACACAATGGGTTTGCAATTGTATATGTCACTCTACTGTAGGGTAGCCTGATGCGTTTCACAATGATTTGGAAAAACTTAGAGGAGATGGATGGAGTGGTGCGGCAATTCCATCTGCCTCTAAATGCAGCTTTCTAATGAAAATTTACGTGCGAGTTGATGTGTACAGGAAAGGCCTTTCCATGAAGAATTGGAGACTGGATCTTCGGCCAGGTTCTTCCTTTGTTGGGGTTCTGTGCCTTCTTGGTACTATCTGGTATCCACTCAGCCTTTTAAGAGCATTGAGAATATGAGAATTCTTAAGATCTGTGAGACAATAGGCTAAGATATCCATTAATTCCAACACTCAAATCCAAAATGTCTCTTTAGTCTTTAAGATCCTCAGTGTCCTTGGGATTTGCTTAGTTAAGGTGATTTGAGACTGACTGGAAAATGCTAAGGCTAACTAGAAATTCATAGGGTTGGTAGGTTGATGAGAATGTAAGGCAGTCTAGTTAAAGTGGCTCTAGATTATGGCCAGTACATAATCTCCTGTGAAGGGCCCATGAGGGGTGGACCATCTCACACTGAGTTCTAGTCTTCCTTTCTGCCTTTCCGTTCTCAGAATCTGGACTGAGGAATACCACCAAACCTTCCACTCAGCAGCCTGGAAGTTCCTTCAGAAACCACATACATTTGATCAGAACTCAGTGCCTAATGAAAATATGATGCCTCTTATTTAAATAATAAGAATTTCAAGGTGATGACAGCATATCACCAATGTGGGGCCTGTCCGAACAGAACCCTGTTTGAATGCATGAAGCCCTCATTGTATTTGATTATAACCTAAAAGTTATGTATGAAAAATCCAGGCCTACCCATTTACCAAGAATTTTTCTCTCATCTGTTCACATACCAGCTGAAACAATATAGTAAAATGTCCACATCCTAGACTATCTCACCCTCGGGTGCGTCCACTGAGATGAGATCTCCCCTCCTATGATTCTTTAGTCTGCAGTTCAGCTTCCATTACCCTACTCACTCACCCCACCTACCAACCCCCGTCCCTATCCTCTGCTGCTGCTAGTTTAAGCATTGGCTGTACTTGACTAGCATTTTCCTCATTTTAGAAAGTGAAATGACATCAGCGGTACTAAACCAATCACCATTCGGACAACACAAGGACTCGAATATTTATTCTGTCAGCTCATTTACATTTTTCTTTTTCATTTTTTTTATTTTTGATAATTACAGTTTCACTTTGGATGTAACATTCCGAACTGAGAAATTCCTACCCTCTTGCTTTTTCATTGCAGATGAAAACAGGAGTATAAATTGCACGATATGCAGTTATGCCTAAAAATGCTAGAGGTATTTTAATGCAAAGGAAATGGCTGTTTCTCATAAAAATAGATTTTATGCCATGTTTTTTAGTGGAACCTAACACAGTATGTTTACTTCCAAATGCCATTTTAAAATGCTTAAAACAGCTGTAAAAAATACTTCCTTTTGCTGTTTTCCTTTTAATCATAATGTTTAGGAAATTAACATTTGGGGTCAAGATAATTCCAGTAAAGTAAGATAGTGAATTACACTTACTTAAAATGAAGCCACATTAAATTACAATTGAAGTGGATAATCTTCCCTTGATATTAACACGTTCACATTTATATTTTACAGTCCATTAAGATTTGCTATTTGAAATAATTATCATTGATTATGGAAAGAGGTGTATTTTAAAGTATGATTAGTGAAGATATAATATTTTTTTAAAGTTACACAGTACCAGCAAGGGTTTATATCACCTCATATTGAACATACTATCTCTAACTTTGTGACTCTTAGACTGTTTGAGACTTTAAGACTGAGCTTTTTTGTGTTTTGTTTTTTTTTTTTTAACTCTTGGAGGAAATGGGAGTCATTATTTATCAATGACATGTTGCTTTCAGTATAAAACAGTAAATTTTTTTCAATTTAGAAACAGGTTCAGAGAAATGAAGTCATACTTCTTCATTAAGAAGTAAAATGGGAATAGCTCTGATTTCTTGACTCAGAATTTTATGTTTCAATTGATGCTACTTTTCAGGGGTTGGGGGGAGATCAGAGCTATGGCTTCCTTTATCTAAAGTTGATAGCTGCCACTCATCTAAATTTTTTGCCCTTTTCCATCCCAATCAACTATTCTAAAGTAAAAACTTCTCCAGAGGAGGAACCAGTGATTTCATCAGCCTAGAGACTGCTAGGTTCTCCTCTCAGCCATTCTGACATCACCCATCCTCTGCCCTTGAACACTCCTGGTTCTTATACGGCATGTCTGTCTCACTCTTTGCTTCTCCTTACTGTGGTCAACTTGCCTTCCAGGCATTTCCTTCTAAGCTTCACCATCTTTGTAAGTCCTGCTGTTTTATTTGTGATTGCATGTAGATAGTTCATCCTACCATTGAGTTAATTAGGTATTACTCACCTTTAAGTCTGGAGACTTCTTTGATTTCATATTTCTTTTTGTAAACTTCATCTTGTCCTTGTCTAATCAAGTCTTCATCCTAGTGTTTGAACTATCCTTTTCCCAAATTATCAAATGGCCTTTCTGTTTTCCCATTGCTAGCATCTCTGTTCCAGAACCATTGAAATCCCTAATCTGAATTTATATGTAGGAATCTCAGCTCAGTGCTGCAAAAGAAAGTCACGTCAATATGAAGATCAGTGCCTCTGTAAATTAATGGTTTTTACTCTTGAATGATGTCCAGACACCCTTTTTGCTGTTGGCTTTATCATTTCTCTTACCCATAGGCCCCTTCACCTATAAAAAAATAATCCACAAGTTCTCTACTCCTTTAACCCCACCGCTGTTCTTTCTCACTTTTAGCAGAGAACCTTCCTTCTGAGAATACAGAAGTTCTCAAAAGAATAACACCCTCAATTTCATTGTCCACTTGTCATATATCCTCTCTTCTTTCTTGTTTCAATGGCTTAACTGTCCTTTTGTCTTTCTCAGGGTAGCTTCCCCTACCCACTCTTTGGACACTATTAGAATAATAGCTAATAATTATTAACTGCTATCAATGCGTATTTGCATTGAGATCTCTACCCACTGAAAACTAGAATGATTTCTGAGTGTAGTTACAGATAAAGAAATGAAATGTAGAGAGGCTGAGAGATTATTCCACAGTCAAATAGGAACCAGGATTTGATTTGGCTACCTTAATTCCAGAGCCCTTGTCTTTAGCCATTCTTCTGCTCTTTCCACATGTCTTCAGGGAGCTCTGCCCATCAGAGATTCCAGTGTCTCCCCAATCTTTTCTGTTCTTCTGGCTTACTTGCATCGTTATTTTAAATATGTGCAAGTCTCTTCCAGCTATTAAAACGAGCAATCATCCTCTTAAAGCTACTGTATCTACCTTCGCTGTCTCTACTTTCCTCCCATTCACTCTTCAGCCCATTGAAGTCTGACCCCCAACTCAAAAAAGTTACCAGTGATGGCTGTTTTGCTAAGTTAAATGGGTTGTCCTAGGAAAATCTTATTTCACATTCCTGAAATATTTCATACTACTGACCCCTTCTTTCTTGAGCACCTTCCTTCTACTTTCCTACGCATATCCTTTTCTGATTTTCTCTTTGTCCTTAACTGCTATCCCTAGTCTCATTTGAGAGCTCATTCTTCTCTGCCAGTTGCTACAGTGTCCATTGTTTTCCAGATTTTGCACTAAGCTCCCCTTTACTCTTTCCATAAATATATTCTGGGTAGTCTCATCCACTCTTGTGGTTTCAGTTGCTATCTAGATGCTGGTGAGTCCCAAGTCTATATATCTGCATCCTTGATATGAGCCTGAGTCCCAGATCTTCATGTATAGCCCCCTGCTGACTGGACATCTCAGTTTGGATGCTCCCCTTCCTTAAAGTCATTCAGATTCTGTTTATTGTTATGTGAAGAGAATTATCATATATTAACTTTAATGAAGCCCTCTCCCTACTTCATGTAATATCTGGGCTGGACTTGGTAACTGATAAATATCTTTCTTATATATTTATATGATTGATTTCTCAGAGATGGTAGTGCCCAAAACCTGCAGATTAGCTTAATTTGACAGAATGATAAAAAAAAAAACCTAAATAGCAAGTTTCAATGAAAGATTTAATACCTTTATTATATATCACACATTTGAGCATTGTTCACAGAGTGAGCTAGCTAATAGAGGGTATTTTGAAAACAGGTTGTTATGGATTCAAATTCTAGTTCCACCACAATCTTAGCATTATGATTTGGACACATTCTTTCCTATATCTGATTTCTGGTTTCCTCATCTATAAAATAAAGATAATATTGACTATATTGAAGATTTGCTAGGTACAAAATGTATAAACTTTCAGCTATATAATGAGTAATTCATGAGACTGTCATGTACAGCATAGTGATTCTAGTCAATAATACTGTATTGCATATTGGAAAGTCACTTAGGGAGTAAGTAGATCTTAAAGTTCCTCATCACAAGAAAATTTTATAAATATATGGTAACATGTTTACTTCACTTATTTTGGTGGTCATTTTGCAGTATTTACAAGTAAATAATCGTGTTGTACATTTGAAACTAATGTTATGTGTCAGTTATACCTCAATTTAAAAGACTTAAAAATATTTGCTAAGTAGACAAAGTAAGATAACATGTAAATTCCTCAGCACAGCACTCAGTTCTTCTTACAAAAGTCACTGGACATCTCATCTTCAATATTAGACCCAATTAAATTGGAAACAGATTTATTTGAAATATTTGTTAGTTCATTATAAGAATCACTGTTACTATTCTGGATTTGCACCTTATCCAAGGAAAACAATTTATAGTGACTTTTTTTTTTGTAGTTCAGCTTTTATCTATGTGTCCTCTACCACAACTAGAAAATGTTTTTAAGTGTTACAGTTTCACGCTGTTTAATAGACGTTTTGAAACCTTGCAATACATAATTTTAGTATTTAAGAAGAAATTAGCTTGTATTAATAATATTTCAGTGAGTTGTTTAAAAATTTTTAATCACCTAGCTCCCTTTATTTGCTATGACTGTGGTAAGTCTGTTTGTGACCTGTGTAGCCCCAATAACTCCTATATTGGATAAGTACTGATTAGAGGAGGATCTTGATGGACCTATGTGCATTGTAACTCTCTATCAAGTAATAAATATATGAGTTTGGCTGCTGTTCACAGTTATCTGATAGTTATTGTCACTATAATTTTCTTGGAACGCATGCAAAATATAACATAAGCTAACTTTTTGGAGGGTTTACTTTAAGAAATTATTAGCAATGTGATATTTATAAAAAGCCATTTCAATTTGTGCATGGCTATTGGCTTTTATAAGTACCTTACTGCTTTTCTCCTGATATTCCCCAGTTAATTATTTTCTTAATTGATGTCTGTGCTCTCTCCCTCTCTGTCTCCCTGGCAGTCTTTTCCCTATAAAAGGACCCATCTGTCTAAGGTAGAGATTCTCTATTTTTATGTACTCATCAGTGACTAATTGCATGGAGTAGACATGCTTGTAATTTAGAAGTCTTTAACTAAGCCTTTTTGGTACAGTGTTTTTATTTTTTCCTTTTCCTTTGAATAAAATATGTTCTTTTCAGTCTGAACCAAGTACCCAAGAAAGTATGTCTAATTTCTAATCATAGTTATAGTACAAAGAGTACATTTTAAACTTGCTAATCCATGGTAATTAAAATGGTACTTGATAAACTGATACTTTTTAAAATATGAAACTCTATAGAGTAAAAGAGAAAAGCTCTTTCAGAAAGTGACTTATTTTCATCTAATTTTATTAGACTTGAATTTGAGCGGCAACAGCGAGAAGAACTGGAAAAATTGGAAAGTAAAAGGTAAGCCATGTGGGTTATGGTTTTAATATTAGTGTAGTCTGACCTCCCATGTTAAGACCCTCGACTGATTATATCTGCTTCTGTTTCAATGCCTCATTCTGGCTCTATTTTTTTTTCAAGATTTATTTATTGAGGCATACAAGCCGGGGTGTAGGCCAGAGGTATGGGATGGTGAGAGGATTCACCAGAGACAGAGTTGGGAGCAGAACAGGTAGACTGAAGTATGCTGCTGAGGGGAGCAGCAGGCGAGACAGGAGAGGTCTTCTGTGCCATGTGGGCAGCTCCCTAGCTGAGGATCGAACTCATGCTGCAGTGGCTGCAGATAGCTTCATAGTGCTGCAATCTAACCCCTTGCGCCACTAGGGAGGCCCTCTGGCTCTATTTATTGACTGTGGGTCATGTCTCTTCAGCTAATTATACTTTCACTTTGTTTGAAATTTTTACACAGTTCATCTTCAAACACTTGTGAAAAAGGGGGGAATAGAGTCAGTAGGCAAATTTCATACATCCATTAAATTTAGTACCCAAATAAATATACTTGTTTAAATTTTACTCCAAGTATTTTTTCTCTTAATAATACCCTGAATTCTTAAAAAACCAAAAGGAACAACAGCTTCCCTTCCTTATACGCCACTCTTTTTAAACATGTTTCCTTATGTTGTATTTCCCTTTATATATTTTGTTTTTTCATAATCTTCATTCGCTTTGGGGGGTTAGGGTTTGCATATGGTTGTTTAATTAATTTGGAAGGTTTTTATATAGACATATAAAATATCAGTTTTCTGATAAAACTGTAATGTATCTCCTTTTCTTTTGAGTTAGCATACAGTGGGGACCATTGTTCTCTGAGTCAAAACAGAACATGTAACCCCTAAAATCAGACATTTAAGTATTCTGATGGAGACTCATGTTATTTTCAATGTTGTATATTAATAAAGTAATATTTTGTATCATATGATGATTGCCATTTGTCCTGGTGATTAAATGCTGAATAGCATTAGTTGTTTGAGCTGAAACAATGAACTGTCAGTTATCTCGACTTTGATATTTGACCCCGATGAGTTGAGGACAGCATAAGCATTTTTATTTAATGTCATTTTGTAACTGAATTTCTGTAGCGTTTTTGCCATTGGGCTGAATAAAATTACTCACATTTAAATTTAAATTGGGCATAGCTCTTTCTGTTTGAGCTCAGGGGGCTTTTTAAATGATGCCATGCATAACACATTATGCTTATAGACTCTACAAAGAAATGATATCAGGGGCTACTTCAGGAGATTAGGAGAATGATATGTTGGACAGTTAAAGAGTAAAAAAAAAAAGAAAAAAAAAGACATGCTGCTGGAAATTAAAAGGACAGTGGTTCCCCCTCATTTTTATTCTAAGGAAGGGTTTGGCTTTCTGTGGTATGCTCATTATCAGAACATTTCAGTTAAGGGAAAGTAGAGTATAATTCAAACCTAGTGATCAAATTAATGATCAGTCAACATTTTGCATTTCAGGAAACTCATAGAAGAAATGGAGGAAAAGCAAAAATCCGATAAAGCGGAACTGGAACGTATGCAGCAGGAGGTGGAGACGCAGCGCAAGGAGACAGAGATCGTCCAGCGCCAGATCCGCAAGCGGGAGGAGAGCCTCCAGCGCCGCAGTTTCCACATAGAGAGCAAGCTGAAGGACCTGCTCGCCGAGAAGGAAAAATTTGAAGAGCAGAGGCTGAGGGAGCAGCAGGAAATTGAACTGCAGAAGAAGAAGCAAGAAGAAGAGAGCTTTCTCCGAGTCAAAGAAGAACTCCAGCGACTCCAAGAACTCAACCACAATGAGAAGACCGAGAAGATTCAGATATTTCAAGAACTGGACCGGCTCAAAAGGGAAAAGGATGAACAGTATGCCAAACTCGAACTGGAAAAGAAGAGATTGGAGGAGCAAGAAAAGGAGCAGGTCATGCTCGTGGCCCATCTGGAAGAGCAGCTTCGAGAGAAGCAGGAGATGATCCGTCTCCTCCGGCGTGGGGAAGTCCAGCGGGTGGAGGAGGAGAGACGCGACCTGGAAGGCATCAGGGAGTCCCTCCTGCGGGCGAAGGAGGCGCGGGTGGAGGGGGACGACAGTAGCGAGGAGTTGGAACGAGCGCAGCTGCATTTCCTCGAGTTCAAGAGAAGGCAGCTGGTCAAATTAGCCAACTTGGAGAAGGATCTGGTCGAGCAGAAGGACCTCCTGAAAAAGGAGGTTGAAGAAGAACAGGAAATTCTGGAGCGTCTAAAGTCAGAAAATGAGGAAGAATTCCGGTTGTTGGGAAAGAATGATGATAATGTTACAAATGTTATCTTGGTGGCTCAAGATTTAGAGAAAATAAAGCCAGCAGAGTACAGGCTGCAATACAAAGAGCGCCAGCTCCAGTACCTTCTGCAGAATCATTTGCCGACTCTGTTACAAGAGAAGCAGAGGGCCTTTGAAATCCTTGACAGAGGTCCTCTCAGCTTAGACAACACCCTTTATCAGGTAGAAAAAGAAATGGAAGAAAAGGAAGAACAACTTGCACAGTACCAGGCCAATGCGAGTCAGCTGCAAAAGCTCCAAGCCACCTTTGAATTCACTGCCAACATTGCACGTCAGGAAGAAAAAGTGCGAAAAAAGGAAAAGGAGATTCTGGAATCACGGGAGAAGCAGCAGAGAGAGGCGCTGGAGCGTGCCGTGGCCAGGCTGGAGAGGAGGCACTCAGCGCTGCAGCGGCGCTCCACCCTGGCCCTGGAGATAGAGGAGCAGAGGCAGAAGCTGGCCTCTCTGAACAGCAGCAGCAGTGAGCAGTCAGGCCTGCGAGCCAGCCTGGAAGCGGAGCAGGAGGCTCTGGAGAAGGACCAGGAGAGGTGAGGCTTCGGAAGGGAAAGTGAGGCACACCGCTGGTGTCAAATGATGGCACGTTTTCACCTTCTCATAAAGCATTTCTCACCGTCTTCACAAAGTCATTCTTTTAGATTCCAGTCTAATTCTTTAGATTCTAATATGCTGTCAAGTTTGCCAAATCTAAGAAAAGTACCCTCTACATTCTTTTCATTTTCCTTAAGATCTTTATTATAGAATCATTAGCCCAAGTTGAAAACACACACACACACACACACACACACACACACACACACACACTCTCTAAACACTCTTATCTGTTACCCCACTGACCACTGACTTAACAATTGTGAATGTTTTAATAATTGATAAATGTTACATCAGCAACACCGCAGTGATAAAGAAAAGAAACAGGAGTGGTGAAGCAGGTTGTAGGATGCAGGAGCTGTTCAAGAGCAAGAGCCTGGCCTTTTTATCGACAGAGAAAAGGGTGTGTCAAACTGAACACTGGATTTTGGGATTTAGGAAGAGTGAGTCCACCAGTACACTCCAGACCCCACCCATGGCTCCAATTTTATTAACAAGACATTCCACTGATCAGTTCCTGGGGTGCAAAGCACATCAGTCAGAGGCCCCCTGGGCATTCTCAGTCATACCTTGGGATGTATACCTATTTCCCAGGGCAATCAAGTGTCCTGCCCCTGTCTAACTTGAGCCTTATAAGCTATGCCCACAGGTGAATGGGAAAAATTCTCTCTCCCTTCTTCATTCCACCCTCCCTTCATTTGCCCTCATCTAACCCTTCTCTTTCCCTGTTTCCCCTCCCCCATTCCATTTTCTATTTCCCTTCTCTCCTTGTCCTCCTTCCCTCTTCTCCTTTGTGCTTCCTGTCTCTTTCCTTCCTTCTTTGCTTTCTTTCTCCTCTTCCTCCTACTCCCTTCTCCCTCCTTACCACTGACCAACATCTCCATGACCAGCTCATGAGGTTCCAGTGAAACCTCACCCCTGAGCTTCCAGGTGCCAGAGTGTACGCTCTCTGTGGCTGGGAGGGACTGGAGAGCATCACTTCTCCCAGCGCTGTGAGTCACAGTATTTGTGGGGAGAACCCTGGATCCTGTATTAAGAAATAAGCAGCTTAACAATACTATCCAGATGTTCTGAACACAGTAGTATATTTGAGCATATTTGGTGATGATTTATTGATACCACTTTGGTGTTGTCAAAAGCAAAACTGAAAACTAGTACCATTTTCATTCCCTGTTATCCTGCGTCTCAGATAATAGGTTCTCAAAGCAAATAAATAACATGACTATGAGAACATCTTTTCTGGTAGCTCTGCAGATGCGATACCAAGACTTCCAGAAAGGTGGCCAGCCAGCTGTCTTGTGTGCAGACATCACCTGATTTGGAGTTCTGCGAGGGGGTCTGTGCATTTTCTTTAGCTCCAGATCCTTTGGTCAGTTGGGGTCTTAACTGAACCCAAGTTGGAAGTCTTGGAGCACTAGCCACTCCCCAGCACTCTTCTTATGCATAGCATTCTTGAGGGGCCCATAGCAGAAGCCCTGTCTGCTGACCTTGAGGAGCCCAGCTTGACAAAGGCAGAGACCTGGATTAGTGCTGATTTACAAGGCAGTCAGCTGGAGTCTCTGTCCATCATTTTGCTTGGAAAGATTGGAACAACCTCCTTTCCAGTGATCTGCTTTAACTGTGGATTCTATTTACTTCATTCTCTGATAATCCCCTTAGGCAAAACAGCAACAAATAACTATCAGAAACTATAATGCTATTACTTCAGAGAAATAGGTTAGAGGTTTAAGAAAATGGTCACAGGTATGTTATGTAAATGAAATTGCTGGACAAAGCTCCAGTCCCAGGAAATTTAAAGTAGTGGAGGGCATGCTCTCAATTTGTACCCTGCAGTGTGCAATAAGAATGCAGGGTGAACTTTTAGCTTGATGTTCCTGGCTTTTGTCAACTGACTTCACTCCCTGACCATTAGTATTAATCCTTTATAATAGCTACAGTATCTTGATTTCCATGGCGGGGATTTCCCCAACTCAGCATTCCTCCCTGAACCACACAAAGGAGTCTTTTAACCTCATGTGTTTTGATGGAGTGGACTTTGCTAAGACCTAATCCCAGCCAACAGATTCTGAGCTCTTTGCTCTGACTGGGAAGCTCTTGCAGCTTTCTGTGGGTGTTGGTTTTGTGTTTTGCGATCTCTCTGGGTTCTCATGGCCAAGCCAGCCTGATTTGGGTGTTTGTGAAATTCCACAGGTGTGAAATAATGACTTCATGTGACACCAGGTCGGACAGCAGTGTACTGAACTTGGCTTTCCCTATTGGCTTGCTGTATGAACAAGATTTCATGTACTTTCTGTCTTTTCCACTCAATAGTTATCTAACCACATGGGACAAATGTCACACAGTAGTTAGAAAGAGGCAGAGCTGCAAATGAATATAGATCTACCTAGGTCTGTTTACCACCCAGCTTTTAACCACATTGTCCTCTTTGTCTGCTGACCACAGAGCTGCTGTTCAGCAGGCCAGTTCTTCACTTGCAGTGGGACCCTTTTCTGGGATGTCCTGCTTGTCCCTCACCACCCATGTAATTGCACTCAGCTCAGGACCCAACTCAAATCCCTTTGCTCTGTGAGTCTTTTCCACTACCTCAGTCTTGAAGGATCAGTGCTGATTTACAAGGCAGTCATTTGGGGTCTAATGGCACAGTAGCTGTCATCTACATTGTAAGCATTGGCAGTTACCTGCTTATATCTGACTTGTTTTCTAAGACTTACCATTAGTGACTTATCATTTCTAAGACTCTGTATTAATATTGTTCACTGGTTCTTTTCCTGCCTTCTGGTTCCTAACATCACTCTGTCATACTTGTTCCATCCTTTGAAAATGTCACATGCTGTGTGACTTGATGCTCAGTAAGTACTTGCTAACCAATAGACAGATGAAGGGCTGAGTTAAGCTGGGCATTGCCTTTTATGGAATTCATGAGGATTAACCCTGGTGTCCTTGTAGGTCATATTTCTGAGAGTTAAGAACTTGGCTTTCATGTTGAGGATGGAACAGCCAAGTTGCTGCTGGTGGGTGACACTGAATGCAGGCAAAAGCATGCTGCAGCATATGAAGCTTGAATTTCTGATTTTTGGATTTGGAGCTGAAGGAGTCTAGAGAAACTGATTGGTGCTTTCACTTGATATATAAGATTGAGACCCAGCTTTTATTCACTTATCCTGGTTCACATAGTGAGTGGACTCTAGCCTTTAGCTGGGTCTTGTGTCCCCTAGGCCAAATTTACTGGAGAGCTGGACCTTTAGCCCGATGGCCCTGGATTCAAGGAGGCCTGGGCCCATGTGAGAATGGCCTTAGACACACTTCACCTCATATTAGTTGTTTCATTTGTCATTAGAAAGAAATGTTTTGTTCCACAGTTCATGGTTTGTTTTAATTTTTTGAGATATTCAGCCTTCTTTTGTTGGTCTTTCACCTTGCCCAAAGTAGAGTCCTGGTTTTCTTGGCTTAGTCCTTTGTTTGTATTGCTTTCTGTACCTGGAGAATCTTCTACATCATCTCCAAATATCCAATTTCAGTTGCCTTCTAAAGGCTCAGAACTGCCTTGACCGTGAATATTCCTCTAGATTTGTGGTTGTAAACAACTCGTTGAACCTTAGCCCTCTTTTGCAAGCAGATATATTTAGCAGGATCCCGATAATGCACTCACTATCAGCCATTTTTGAAGCAGAGGGGGAGGGCCCAGACCTGCACACCTGGCTCTGAATTGAACACAGTGGGCACATCTTTGACTTTGACAGAGAAGCTCTCTCTCACTTTTGGACACCTGCAGCATTGTTCTGAGCCCCTCTTGTAGCCCATTACCTCCTTATAGAACATCTTAATGTGTGTGTCCTTTTGAACTAGAAGGCAAGTGTCTTTGACAAAGAGTTTACTTTGTACAAAGAGTTTTTTTATATTTGTGTGTGTGTGTATGTGTGTGTATATTACATCATATATACATTATATACATAGTTACATAATTATTATATATTACATTATATTTATATATTACATTATTGTTCATTTTTATACAGTTTGCTTTCTCATCTCATGTAATCCTCATAAAATTTCCACCACCAAATCACCATGAACCATCACCCTGTGCTCTTGTGCTTTTCCTGCCCGTTTTAAGCCCTCTTCTTTCCCCTCCCCTGCTAAAAGTCTACAATTTATAGTTGCTTGCTAGTTTTTTCTTTTTTTGTTCCCCGATCCCTTATTTGGTTCCTATTTATTCCTCCTATAAGTGAAATCACCCAATATTTTTCTTTTTCCTTTTCCTTCTGACTTATTTCACCGAGCATAATCCCTTCCAGCTCCATCCACGTTGCTGCAAATGACACAAGTTTATCTTTTTTGATTGCTGAATAGTGTTCCACTGTGTATCTTTACCACATCTTCTTGATCCTGTCTTCTGTTTTGGGGCATTTATATTGCTACCTATTGTAAATGGTGCTGCAATAGACGCAGGAGTGCAGGTTTCCTTTTGAATTAATGTTTTTGTGTCCTTGTACAAGGAATTTTTGTCTGGATTTTCCATGATTTCTAGAACAATGTTCCACCCAGTAAAGATGCGCTGGAAATACGATTAATAATTGAATCCATTTAACTTCCATCTGTAGGTTAGAACACGAAATCCAGCAGTTGAAGCAGAAGATCTGTGAGGTTGATGGTGTTCACACAGGTCATCATGGAACCTTGGAGGGGAAGGCTGTTTCTTCCAGCTTGCCATCCAGTGCTGAAAAATCTCACCTGGTGCCTCTAATGGATGCCAGGTACTAGACATTAAACTGATGCCATGCCTGCATTGCTGATGTGATTTAATGGCCATTGTGCTTCATATCTGCCAGTTTGCATATATCAAATATTACAAGTAACACATGTCTCTGAGATATACTTTGTTTTCATCAATAGCTGCCCAGCCAATGGTAGGATGAGTTATCATTTGAAGGGAACTGGCCCTCCAAATCCAAGGGATGTTGTTGCAGGTAGTTTATGTGAGATGGTAGAAATATAAGGTCCAGGGAAACCAGATCATCCAGAAAGGAATGATACAAAGCCAGGTGGAAAGGAACAAAGAAGTAGATTGAATTGGATTGTACTAAAGAGGGTCTGATGCTGACAGTTAATTTACATAATCTTCATTGATTACAAATAGATGAAATCTGTTACAAAAGTTGTACCAGTATATTCAGAATAATAGTGAGAATGTTTTCTGATATTACTATAGAAACATGGTGTTTGACATGGGTGGCACTGTGAATTACTTTGTGACTTAGAGTTCACAGATAAATCGAGTAAATCATTCTTGGCTTATAAGAAAATGGACTATTTTCCTCAAATGAGACATTTCAAATTGGGCTGTCCTGAGCCCCAGGTACTATGAAATAATGTATTTGGATATCCAAAGTTACTAAGAATGGTGTGAGTCTCTGTAGTCCTTGAAATCTAGGTCTGTATCTTCTGCAGGACTAGTTTAAAATTGAAGTAAAGATCTGGGGGAGGTAATTTATTAGTGATCTTGGTACAGGTTTAACTCCTCATGACTTTCTTTTAAATATTGAAAGGTAAATACTTTATTACCTTAATTTCATCTTTTGGTCTATTTTACCTAAAATATTAATCTTTCTAACATTGCAGAAAAACCATTTAGTGATGGTCAATAATACAGAAAAGTTGATTATGATTATGCATGTGCTTAGAAAAATAAAATCAGCCTTTTTATTTGTTTTTAGTGTACTAAGATATAAACATGCCAAACCATCTACCAAAAAAATCTTGTCTTTATTGGAAGAATCTCGAACTGAGTAATAAGCTTTTCATTTGGGCGATGAGAACCACTAGAAAGATTTTAGATAGAACTTTGATTCTTTAGCCTGATTCTGTAGACTGGATGGTTGCACTTAATGCAGTGTCACCTACATTCTATGGGATACCAGATATTCTGGAGACTTAAAATATGATCTGTCTTGACCAGGTGTAGATAATCCAGTTGGTGAAACAAGACAGAATAGGAACAATGAGAGGCATTGTTTGGTCACACTAGTGAAGAATTCTAGAAAGTGTTCCCACTTTTTTTCCCCTTTTTTGCCTCTTCATGTAAGATCTTTACTCCTCTTTTGATCCAAGAAATAATCATCACCATTTTCTGTAGGAGGAAACTGAGACCTGATGTTTAAAGTGTTGGTTCTCAGGATGAGACCTCAGACCACAGAGCCTTCTAAGGCCAGTGTCTGTGATTCTGTCTCTACCCAGCAGCAGGAGTCCTACTGTGGAATTCAGGACAGAGTTAGATGGGATCACTTAGTCTCCCTTGCATTCCCAACCTTGTGGTATCCTGTTGAGTGTCCAATTCTCTCTTGTTTGGGTAAAACCCAGACAGTGTGAAAACATGGCACGAGATGTCTTACTAGGTAAAGATGTGTAAGTCCCAAAGTTGTTGTTTAGTTTTTGGAATCAGAAAGTTTCCTGTCATGAAGGGTGTGGTAAAGAAATCTCAAAATGTCCTGTGTGGTTCAAAGTACTGTTACCCCACCCCCGTTGTTTTCAGGATCAGTGCTTACATTGAAGAGGAAGTACAAAGACGGCTTCAGGATTTGCATCCTGTGATTGGTGACAACAGTAATACATCAGCAGATTTGACAAAGGTGAGCTGGAGGAACCAGGCAATACAGCCATTCTTTTTCATGATGACCCTTCAATGAGTTATTGGTGGTGGTCTTTTATCATGTTTCTCAGTGAAAAAAAATTGAGATGTAAAATATTCTAGAAATATTAAATAATGCTTGTGTGGAAGCATTATTTAATCCTTTACTATTTGATGGTTTACAAATAGTATTAATTAAAGAATAACTTAACTAAAAATTTTGAACTCCTGGGGAAAAATTTTAAGTGACTATAAGTCTCCTACTGTAAAGTTTTATTTACTTTGATTTATAAAATTTCTACATGTAACATTTTCTATTTTGTCCAAAAATACAATTAATTTCCTTAAGGATTTGATTTGTTTGATAAATTATACCAAGTAAATATACAATGTGCCTTTGAGGAGATACGTATTTGTGATAAGTTGATTTTTATCAAATTAATTTATTATATATATCCTTTATTTATATCCTGCAAAAAAAGTGTCCTAAGAAGTCTCTCTTTTAATATTATTCTTAAAATTTTAAGATCAGGAAAAATGGCTCGGTTTTCTTACAGGCAGATGGATCGATAGAGTCATGTTTACCTTGGGAATAGAAGGTTGTCATTGTTGAGTGACAAGTCTGTTTCTTTAAAATTTTGTTCCCATAAATATTTCTAATCAAATCAGTTCTTTTCCCCTCTATGAACATACTATAATTTAATATAGAGAGCTTTTTATTTTCTTTTCAGGATAATGAGAAACTTCACAATGGTACCATTCAACGTAAGCTAAAATATGAGGTAGGTAATGATTTTTCAGATTGATAGGGTCGCCGTAAATTATGGCATGCTCGTGTTATTAAATTTTCTTAATGTTTAGTTGCATAATTAGAATTTTGAAGTCCCAGTGAGATTAATGGCTAATAGGGAAGGCAAGCTATTATATGGACTTAAAATTAAATGGAATCCTGCAGTTTAAAACTGCTTTGACTTTATTTGAATGGCATGTAGCTGTGGTGGAGGCCTTTGCCTAGGTTTTCCTTCGTAACTGTATCCTTTCCCTTGGTCTGCATTTAAAAGGCAGAATTATATAATCAGAATCAGATATGGGGTTTGAAAATGAAACTGAGCACCTCTTGATGTTTTTAAAACCCTGCGTGTTTTATAGATTCCAAGTTGGCTGCAGTACAAAGGAGAAATAATACTCTGGTTGATTAGCTTGCTTCTGGTAGATTGTCAAACCAAGGTTTATTTGGGCATACAATTTGTAAGGTTTTACTTCTATTTTCCCCAGTGAGGGACTTGTCTGTGCTGTCTATTCCTAAATCAAAAACGTGAAGAAACAAAACTACTGGTGGTAAACATCTCTCTTTTTTTTAATCAAGATTTATTTATTTATGCATACAAGCTGGGGTACAGGCCAGAGGCATGGGGTGGCAAGAGGGTTCACCAGAGACAGAGTGGGGAGCAGAACAGGCAGATGGATGGAAATACACTGCTGAAGGGCTCAGCGGATGAGGCAGGAGAGGTCTGCCATGCCATGTGGGAATCTCCCTGGCTGGGCATCGAACTCGCGTCACTGTTGCTGAAGCTCCACAGCACAGCTCTTAACCACTGAGCCACCAGGGAGGCCCCGGTGGTAAACATGTCTTATAAATGGTGTCCATATTCTACTGAAGAGAAAATAAGAGGTAAAAGATGGGTCTCCACAGCAGTTTCACTGACTTTGGCCACTGCTACACCTTCTATCCCAGTAATCCAGTAATGACATCATCTGAACAACCAAATCCTTATTGGGTAATAAGAGTAGGCTCTTTCCTTTCCTAATCCTACTTTGTTGTTTGTGTAAAGGTAGTCTAAACAGGGCAGATAACTAAGAATTCTCATAAAACAAATCAAGAGGTCAGAGAAATATGAGTTGGGTTGAATACCTGTCAAATTTTTTGCTTTGCTATATCTGATTTCATTACATATGTTCTTATTTCTCTTACATTTTGGACAAAAGGTCATGGGCTTACTTTAAAAATTAGATTTGCTCATTTTCAAAATTTAGGTCAAATATTTTAAGATTTATTTTAGAGTAAATGAAGTACTCAACCAGGAGGAAATGGGTACTGTGGATCAACCCCATACTATGTATATATATCAAAACACTTCACACTTTATAAGCTATATGATATGGTAATTGATGTTCTATGTATGAATCAGATCTTCTGTACTTAAAGTATGTATCAATCAATACAAATGGCTTAGGCTTTTGATTTAGCCTCTGAATTAATGCACACAATGAAACCAATGACTGCAAGAATCAACATGTGCAAAAGAATCACGAAACATGCTACCACCTTTCCATTTCAACTGTTTTCGACACCTTAAACAGAAAAGTTATATTGCCCAAATTCTCCCCAGACATGTCCTGATGTTTCCAGTGTCGGTGAAGAGAAGGTAATGGAGGTGGATCAGAGCAACCAATGGAATCTTCTCGTGACCTGGAATCTCTCAGGCTCTACAACTCCTCCTCAACATTGCTGGCTCAAACCCGCCAGCGAAGGAGTCAGCCCTCAGCATACGAGGTGCAGAATAATGATTGCAAATATAGTGGTTCTGAGCACATGGGAAGTGTTCAGCCAAAATGTTTTGATCTGCCTAAAATCTGTTTTCTTAATGAAAGCAATACCAGCAATGTAGACCGCTTGCAAGCTAAGTCAGAAAACTTCAGTGAATTGATGACTGATAAAAATGAACACTGCATGGGAATTCAGTCTGGCTGGACTCTGCAGCAGCACACATCCCAGGGAGTATCTGAAAGTAGTGGAAGCAAGCAGACTAGGCAAAGCCAGTTACTCGCCTTTGTCCTTGCAGGAAGTGTTTCCCGTGAGCTGAGTTCATCCTGTGACTTTCCTCAGAGTGGACTAGCCTCAGTGTTTTGGAGCAAGCAGCAAGTTGAGAAAGAGCTGCTGAAAAAAACTAGTTCTTCAGAGTCAGTGATCAGTACCAGGACATAAGGAAATAGTAGATTGGGATATTTTTACCAAAGGTTCTCAGCCATTATAAAAATACTGGCTTTCACCTACGAGAGGCTGGCACAAATGTGATCAGCCACATGAAGAGCCTGTGTGACTCCAGGGGGCTCATTTCCCACATCCCAACTTTCATCAGATGTCTGCCATTTCTGAAACTCTTACCCCTGAACACACCCTTGAAGTCTCACAGGGCATCATCAAAATTTCACTCTCCCCTAGCTTAGAGTGGCGGCGGCAGCAGCAAAGAGACATGGGCTGCCAGGCCAGCAGAGCAGACCATGCCTTACAGAGCACCAGGCCTCCTTCCTACCTCCACAGCTGCGGAGTTACCAGATGCCTCGCCAAGCTCAGTTTTCCAACTGGAATATGAAGGTGCTAGAAAGAGCTCTGCATTAAGCAGACCCTTGTGCAATTCCCAAATCAGATCCTGACACTTCAAGAGTGCCCTTTAAAAGTCTTTCTTGAGCATGTGACTTGTTCCCTACCAGAACTTTCGAGTGACATGAATGATGTCAAAGGCATTTACTGGCTTGCTGTTGCTAACTGCACAGAACCAGACCCCCAGCCAGCGTGTTTGTTCCTGCTTCCTTCAACTTTATATGCGTTGGTTTTGTCTTATAACCAACCCAGCTCAGTGGGAATTTTTCATGCTCTGCCTCTCTCTGATCTACAGGAGATTCAAATTGGCTTTGGTGGACAGAGTATTTGATTCCTGGCCTCTGCTGAGAGTCTCCTGCTCACTGTATTTAGTTACAACAAAAACCTCTGTCATCAGATATGCCGTGACCTCCTCTGCATCCTGATACCCGAGTCTGAGTTTGCTGCCTGCACTAATCACCTTTTGCTCCAACCAGATCTGGTTCAGCTTTCTCTTGATTGGAAAGCAGAATTTCCTGATTTAGTTTTGGCAAACGGAGTTCGGGTGTCATCCAAATTCCACAATACCTTAGTTGACCTGATTTACTTCCTTCATGGAAACAGGGACGCTAACATTTCCTCTCTGGCAGAGGTCCAGTTATTATTCTACACGACAGTCATAGTCGAGGGTAACTCCAGCCAGGAGTGCTGCCAGTCCCTCGTCCTTCTGACCACCCACATCGCTCTCGTGAAGGAAAATCGAGTTTTCCACCCCTACGCTCGTTCTCTAAACACACCTTCTGCACGAAAACAATTTGATGTTATCAAATGTTGTGCTTTAAGTGAATTCAGGTGTGTTGTTGTTCCAGCGAAGAAAAAATTACCAAACAGTAGAACTTTTCTTCTTATATAAACTCAAACTTTCTTCAGATTCAGGAACTAGTCAGGCTGAACATTGTCCAGAAGCCCAGACCATCCAATTGTTCAGCAGCCCGTTGTATCTTCAGGGCAGTCAGAATGTGGCACCTGAGGTCTAGAAACTGTGACCCTAAACTCTCAGGAAGAGGCTCTGTGTCTGATCTCATATTTAACAAGGCTCTAGGGCAGAGAAGTATAAAAATACTGTGTATAGTTTTTATGTGAACTTTAATAAAATGAACATGATGAAAACAGTCAAGGACTGTATTTCAGTGTAGCTAATTGATTTGAAACTGGAAAAATACCCACCTTTAAAGTTGAAAATGCCATTGTTCTTAATATCTACAATAAAATAAAAGTAGCTGATAGAAGAGCACTGATAAAGTATCTCCTTGCTTCATGTACTTGAAACTCAGCCTTGCAAATTCGGGTCTGCCTCATTACTTGTGAAGTGATTAAAGCGTTTCTGATTGTGTTGGCTCCATGTCGACTTGTAGTACGAGGACTTGGAAACTGTCTGCTGGATTTCAGCAGGCTAATTTGTACTGCCAGAAAAAGTGCCGGGGTTGGCAGTGACCTTCATTGACATCCTCCATTTTAGCCGTGAGTAGGACAGCTCTGTAGCAGAGCATATTAGTGATGCATCCAGCTTCCTGAAAGGAGTCAGGGATTTAAAATCTTCGCCCATCGCTGTGATAGGTGGGATGGAGACCGCACTGTGCGCCCTGCAATCTCCTCCTTAGCTAATTGCTTTTTCCTTTCTGCTTTCAGACTTGTGGACCATTCCTTTTCAACCTTGCTTTGAGTTCCCTTCCTATTTGTCACATACCCCCATCATTCCCCCCAGCATGCCAATTCTTTGTCCAAGCTTTTGTATTTCTATCCTAGAAAGGTTCTTCATTTCCAAGTCTAACTTTTTCTAGCAATTTCTTGATGCTGTCATCAAATATGGGGTCACCTCAAAGGCATTTGGCACTTTTCCCTGACTGCCCTCCCTTTTGCCTCTCTCCTGACCCATCAGTCAATCTCTGACCAAGGTGTTCTGCTGACCTGAGCTAGGTTTGCTGACCATCCTAGATGATTTTCTGTCCATCTCAGCCTCAGATAGGGCTTCTCTCTTCATGAAGTACTGTCTAGTCATCAGTTGGCTTAACTCTGGACTTTTCCAAATCTCTCCTTTGGTTGACCCCTTTTTTTCTCCTTCTGCATTTTTTATTTGAGTTATTCTGCCATTGTTTTGGGCATGTGTGTTCTACTAAGTCCCAAAGAGTAAGAGGGAAGGATATATACCTCTTCACTGTTCCACCCTTCTCCTTCCACTCCCAACCGGGATCTTGCTTAACTCCAACCAGCTATTCGTCCCATGTAATACATAGTTGAGCCAGTTAATGACTCCAGTAAGTCATTCATTTCAGTCCTGGCATGCAAGGGTTATTAAGTCTTTGGGAAAGGCACAACATAAATGTTATATCCCGTCTTCATTTCTCTTCCTACTCTATGGTAGAAACAGTGTCAAAGCCAGAAGTTTAACCTTGGCCAGGAAGTGCAGATGTTCCCTCTTCTCTAGAACATCTCACAACAAGCTACTCCTTTCCACATTGTCATTAATTTTCTATACCTCTGTTCTGAGAAAGTGAACTGCAAAAGGCAGGAAACTAAACATTATGTAGTCACACACTGGTGGCTACAGCTTTGCTTGCAGTGGAGGCATTTTTGTCTCTTTGAGGCTTTGAAATTTAAATGATTTTAGATGGAGCATGTTTTGCTTTGATCCACAGTCCCACCCCAGACATACATACACCATTCATACATATGTGCCCTGCCTTGTTTGCTTATATGTGAAATCTTTTGAGTCTGTGATGAGGATAACATTAAAATGAATTAGCTTATCACAATCTTGGCTGATAGATCTGATGTCATGGAAAAGATTTATTTTTTTTAATAATATATATTTTTATTGTTATTTATATCATTTACATTTTGTATTCCCCTTGGGTAACCCACCACCAATTCACCCGTGATCCATCTCCGTGGTCCCTTGTGTCCTTTTCTACTCCATTTTGTGCCCTTATCCTCCCCCTGCCCCACACCACAAGTGTCTCTCTCCTATTTGGTTTCCCTATGGTCCTGTTATAAGTGAAACCATTTGATATTTTTCTCTTTCTTTCTGGCTTGTTTCGCTGAGTATGATCCCCTCTAATTCCATCCATGTCGCTGCAAATTGCATGTTTTATCTTCTTTGAATGCTGAATAGTATTCCTTTGTGTATATGTACCACATCTTCTTGATTCAATCATCTATTTTTGGACATCTGGGTTGCTTCCATACCTTTGCTATTGTGAACAGTGCCGCAATGAACATACAGGTGCATGTATCCTTTCGGATTAGTGTTTTTGTGTCCTTTGGGTAGATTCCCAAAAGTGGTATTGCTGGGTCGCATGGAAAATATTTCTAAAATGAACCAAGGTAGTCTTTTAAGATCTCATCAATAATATTTCTCAATTTATTTTCATATTTTTACACTTTTTTAGCTAATGTATTTTGCACCACCTTTAAAAACTTATCTCACTCACTATTGTATGATATATCCTAGATAAAATATCAGAACTGATGATTATGAAAACCAGAGGGAGTGGAATTTTAGGTGCCAGCAGAAGAATACTATGGTTAGAAAAGGGAACAATATAGAAGTAGACCATAATTTTACTAAAGAGAGAGAAAGGCTATACAGACTTATTTGTTCTCACAGGTAAAACCACTTAATTTTACTGTCTTCTAAATTATGGTCTTTAAATGTTGTTCATAGATGAAACCTACAGCAAAAATGAGCATTGTGGAAAAGTCATGTGTTCACTATGACTTCTTCATTCTGCTTTGTGATCCTACTAGGCCACACTAAGGATTACATTCAGGTCTCACCACCCAGCAGAAATAGCCTCTGGCATTCAGATGTTGTCACTTCTCTCACCTAAGTACACTTTTTACCTTGAGATCAAATATGGTTGCTGATAATGAGAATTTGAATTACTATCCATGAAGTAAGTATTAAGGTTGTCGTAATGTTTGTAGAAGCCAGTGGAGTAGTGTTTATGCTAACAGACTGTGGCAGTCTCCCTCTGGCTCCACTGGCTCTTTCTTGAGGATTCTGCACCCATGATACTACATTAGAGAGCAGGTATGAGAGTCTCAGTATACAGCCTAATGGGACATCCTCTCAGTTGTAATGAGTTTCTGCATCAGAAAAAAAAAAAAATAGGTTCATACACACCTTGTTATATGCCATTTTGCATTGTTGTAATACAGGCATTAGCATTTACATCATGGGACGTGTTAATGCATTCTAGACAATACCTCTTTGAGTAGTTTCAAACAGTGATTTCATCTGAATTTGATTAAAATCTATTTTGCTCACAGCTGCCTCTTTTATAGACTTGTGGTTGGCAGGGTGAATTTATTTAGTCTTTGTTGAAAAACATTTCAAAACAGTTTGTCTCCCCATTGTCATTATACATAAATGTATGTATGTGTGTATGTGTGTCCTTTGGAGAGGACTAGTCTTCTGACAGTAGTAATTACAATAACTCTTATTTACATTCTTTTCCCTAGATTATTTAAAGCTTTGTATGATAACTAGATTAGAGTACTTTTATTAATGTTTCTTTGATAGTCAAATTGACTTATTGGATAGGTCAGTTTTCTAATGAGGTTATCTTGTTAATTTTATTTACACAGCCTTTCAGTATGCATCTTAGACAGTTCTGCTTATACCTTAAAATAACTTGCGTGATAGATGCCATGTCAGTCAACTATTGCCAAATAACAAACCACCCTCAAAAGTTCAGTGGCATAGAACAGCAGCAGCAACAACAAAAAGCTTTTTATTTCTAATTAATGGTTTGCAAGTGGGTTGAGGTGGCTTTCTTGTAGATTTCAGGTCATCTGCTGCTCAGCTAGGGTTCTGTCTGCTCTTCGTGTCTCATTTTGGACTCTGTGCTGAAGGTACTCTGGCATCATGATGACAACAAAAAGCATAAACTGTTAGCCATTTTGGGAACACCCCATTGGCCAGCACAAATCAGATGACCAAGTCCAAAGTCAAGGGGCAAGAAAACACATTCCATCCACCGAGAAGCTATGACAAGACAAGGAATATACACTACTCGTGCTACTACCATTAGTAGTAATAATACTACTATTAATGCTACTAGCAGGGAGAGAAGAATTGGAATCAATAAACCAATCTGCCATAAATATATTATGTTAGGTTTCCCAAGGCTATTGAAGGTAAATTCAGATAAGATTTGTAGGACTTAATCCCTAATGGAAATACTGAACTACTGGGAAGAACATATGTCACAGACCCTTCAAAATTAACTATTTCAGCTTGCTTTCCAATTCAGATAAGATGGTCACTCTGTACTTCGGTTTGTTCATTGGGAACTGTTCTCTTTGTTAAACCATAGTCTCCATCACCTTCCATGTGGAGGTCTCCACCTGCAGAGTCCCACCTTTGTGGTACTCTTCCGTAGCAGAATAGAGCAAGCCTATTCAACATTCTCTCTATATCACAACCTTTCAGTGTAGATTGTTACCCCCTTATCCTCTGATTTTTCTTCTTCACCTCCAGAGGAACAGTTTCCAAACCACCACCATCCAAATGTCCTGTTAAGGACACACCCTTGTAATTTTTTAAAGCCTCCTTATGAGAAATGAAATTGAATGATTTAGTTGGTGAGAAGTAAAGCCTATTTTAAATCATTCCTCCTCCTTTGAATGTCTGGTTTATCTGTTTTAAATCTTTTATTGCTGAACATGCAGTGGGTTACCATCCCAAATTGTTTATATTGTAATTTACATTGTATGGAGTTCTTTCCCGTGTATTATATTTTGAGCTTCATAATGTTCCCCCTGGATGGAGGAATAACTGGCATTGACCATCATTCCATATTTGGGCATTTAACTCAGGATCCTTTGATTGAGAACTGGACTCAAAACCACATCTTATTCCAGAACATAAGTTCTTTCCACAACACCAAAGTCACCTCCAATTTATGGTGGTTCTTGACATTTTTTGAGTAATTTTTTACTGATTTTTTTTAAAATAGGAATGACTGTGCTAGAAATGAATATTTGAAAGACTTGCTAAATTGATTCTTTTCTGACTTGAAAACTTTTCTTGAAATTTCTAGACATTAAAGTTTATTTCTCTTTTTATGAGTTTTGATTTTTTCTCCCTGAGAATTGCCTCATGAGTGTCTGCAAAAATTGTTTCTTTGTATGAACCTTATGTCACTTTTTTGCTAGATGCATTTTTAGTTCCTATATAAGAAATCTTGGATACAGTCATAGTGTAAATGTGGTACAGATAACCTTGTACACGAAATGTTGCTCCTTTAACTGGAAAGATATATATTATATGCTTTAGAGACCTGATTGTGAGCCCTCCCAACCTCCTCCCATATCTCCCCATTCCCCCCCGACACCCACTTTAATTTCTCCTAGACCTTAGAATTTAGCAGTTTGAACCTAAAGTAGAGCTCAGCAAAAATCAGTGAGTGAGGATAAGTGGTCTTTTCATGGCTAATCAAAGACATTGTAGAATAGAAAGGAGAACAAGTGATTTTTCTATCCCGAGTGTCCCAAACTTCTGTATTAATGTTTGGTAGTGAGAGTCACATTGCAGATGTTGCCATGTCCTCAATATGTCATACTATGCCCATTATTTAGTCTTTTTTTAAATCATCAGTTTAATGATGAGTTATCCAGAAAGAATCGCCACCATTGGAAGAAGTCTTTAATCATGAAGAGAAAGATGGTGACATTTTTAAAAGTTTCAAGTTGAAAATATTCATCAGATATCCAGTATTTCCAAACATTGAAACAATGTTGGTCTATATGGGTGAAATAATCTCTTCTGATTAGAATCATGAATTGGAAATGTTAGCCAGATCTTTTGGATTTACCCAAAGGATACTAAGGACAATTAAGATATCTCACAAATATCTTTGTCTAAAAGTTTTTCATTTTCCAGGTGATTTGTCCTTAGAGATAAATATCAAAATTAAAGAAATACTCCTTTCTTTGAAAACTCATATTTCTATTTGCTGATGTGAATATTCTAAATCCACTTTAAAATGAGATGAGTGTTGTTTCTTCATGTTATGCTTGTTCTCAAATTGACAGGGATGGTCAGGATGCACCTGTAGCATGTGTTGCCATATGTCTTAGCAAAATCTAATTCAGTTGTATGCATTTAGCTTTCAAAGATACCATGGTATTAGCACAAGGCATAGGAGTAGGCAGCTTTACCGTCTGGAGATGATGATAAACTTATGTCTGGTTTTTAGCATATTCATAAATTATACCTGTTCACATGACTTTTCTTTTTTCCGTTTCTTGCAACATAGGACATATTTGGGAATGTAACAGATCCTTACCATTTCCACTGACCCCATTTTCAAATTGTTGGGACATAGTATGCTGCATTGAAGTAGGTGATTGATACATAATAGCTTTAGTTAGAGCTATCACTATGACATTTGTAATTAAAAAAAGAAGTTACAAATATGTGCTTATGTTTGGAACAAATAAAGGAGAATTAATAATTTTGTTCAATCTGACTTGACAAAACAGGCATAACCTGTATTCTAGAGGCAAAGCTGAGACATACAGCTCTAGATCAAATAGCAGTCCGTAGATCGACCTTGTCATGGTCAAAGCAGACACTGAATTTAGCCATCTGGTATGTAATTAAAGTGTTTTGGGGGAAATGTTGATGACTCCCTATAGAATTTTATACCCTCTGTGGTGCTGACAATGATCTAAGTGGCTGTGAATGCCCCTTCCTTTAAATTTCCTTAATTTGCCCCCTTTGAAGGGGATAGAATAGGAGAGAAGATTCTAATCTGAATATTCAGAATGTAGCCTGTGTTCATTCTGCTTCCCTTGGCTAAAGACCTGACTATAGTGTTCCCCCAATAATGGAAAAATAGTATATTTGTTGACACAGCACATTATTTCATTAAATGCTATCAGAAAAATATTTCTTTGTATCTTATTTTAAATATCACATTTCTTATGTATGTAGAAATGTAATTCAAGTTACTAATTGTGTACTTTTCCTTCACCTTTTAAATTCTAAGTAGAATCACTCCATGGTGCATTTAAAATTCCTTGAAATGTCTTTAGGATTTATCCATGCCAGATCTGTTTCAAGATGTGTTTCTGAACATACAGCCTTTCATATTTTTTTACCTCCTACTACCATGTGTCACCAGCTTCCCCTTCCAAGTATAAGAAATCTTCTTTGCAACATGTAGAGAAACTGTAACTGATTCCAAAATAAATAATTCCGTAAAAGTTTAAAAGCTCCCTTAAATAATGGGATGTAATATGATACAGCACACATTCACTTGTCTAGTTTAAAACTTAAGATATTCAAAATATAGCTACTTTCAAATAAAAATAAATTGAGGAGACATTTATGTTAGTTTTCTTTCCTGCCCAACATAAACATAGTTTATGTCAGAAACCTTTCCTACTATGTCATGAGAATACTATGTTTCTCATGAAATTGACTTAAAAGGTAATTTCTAAAAATTACTTTGTAGCAATGATTTGATGGAAACACACTCTTGATTTTTCCTCTCTGCTCAAATGACTTGAGATCCCTAACATATTTTAGTTAGTCATTTTTGCAGCTATTCATTTCACTACTCTCAACATTTACTTAGGAAATCAGTGGTATTGAAGTGGAATATGGCTATGCATTATAGTGGGGGTACTGACAATATTTCTGACACTGATTGGAGCAGTGACTCTCATCCCATCTAGAACCATTTTTGAAAAGACACACTGCAGGTGCTGTAAATGACTGTTTTAGACTTAGGTAGGTTACATAAATAGAAGCTCCAGTTCCTCCTAGATTACTGATCCCTACTTAATTTATACACCCAGTTAAATTTTCAAAGGCAAAGACTTTTTTTCTTTAAATTATCTATGAGTCCGAGCTTTAGACAAATTTCTTTAGGGACTGATTTCAGTATTATACATTCCTAGAAACAGAGAACTTTACAGCTTCAAAATGCCCATGGCGTAACCAAACCTTCCATTTTGGTTTTAACCACTTGAAAAGCTGCTTTATAGAAAGAAAAAGTTAAGATAGCATTTACTAACTTTAGAATATAACTCATCTAAATAGAGTGGAAAAAACAAAACATTGTTCAAAACCTAATGTTGTTGAGAAAATCTAATGGTCTTAAAAATTACAGATACTTTGTGTATTCTCAGGACCTGGCCCTGTGCACAATACGCAATTGGTACTTAGTAAAAGATACCAATTTTGATGCACATCTAGGAGCGCCTATTAGAAAAGACAATGGGAATTTAAAGTTGTCTGCATTATTAACTAATAATATACCTTTGTGGCTTTGCAGCTCTTCCTCAGTAAAATTTATAACATTCAAATATCAGTATACATATTCCTAATCTTTCTCAGTGCCCAGTTACAGCTTTCTAATCTTGCTACAAATTTCAGTTTGCTGGTCAGAATATGCCTCTCAGTGGAAGTCACACAGGGCAGGACACTGAACTGTTCACAGCTAGATTCTGATACCGGGCAAAAGAGGTTTCAAAATTGCCAAAAGCAGTTCCCCAGTTGCTTACCGGTTAATATATTGGTTCTGCACGTGTGCGCACATTTGTAAGACTACTCAGGTTTAGGGAACTACAGCAATGGGATTTATTTAACAAACGGGGAAAAGCAAAGAATTACTGAAGTCAACATATGGCCATTTACCTTACTTAAAGCAGTGTCCAGTCCTTTAACACTTTGTGTGCCAGTGCCCTTTAAATTTACCAGCCCTTGGGGCCGGCCATTTTCTGTGCCACCGCGTGAATGGTATAAGCATTCAATAAAACACACACAACTCCTGAACTACTGGATATTAAAAAAACTGTAATATCGCTCATGAAACACCTTACACTTTTACCAAAACAATGTGTAAAGCTTCTAGACTGAGTACGACCAAAGAAATAGCTCCTAGTAGTTCCAAATAAATCCACCGTGGTGTGAAAAACCAGAGACTAAATGAACATGTATTAATACATGAGCGGCCACCTGACACTGGTGACAAAAACATGTACTAATACGTGAGTAGACCACAAAGTGTTAAGTTACAGAAAAGTAACAAAGGTGGCGTCTTCCCGCCACTGCTGATGTGGAGCTCCTCTTCCAAACAATAGGCCACGTTTCCAAAATGGCGTCTTCCTTCTTCTGCAGACGCGCAACAATCAGACTGTAGGCCAGGTTCCAACTCACGGGGACGACACAGAACACAACTGGAGATGCTCCGGGAACTGCCATGGTGTCCCAGCGCAGCACCAGGCCAACAACACTGCAAACAGCAACTACAGCGGCCAGATGGCCCAACAGACTGCACTCACGCATTTTAGGAAGGCACCTGCTTTGGGCCTCTGCCTTCTTCCTTCGGCTGCAGTAAAAACAAAACTGGGAGACGTTTCCTTCACTCAGCTACTTGCAAACCCTCCAAAGTCGCTGGTCCCAAAGTCACTAAAGATTCCAAAAACACTCAGTCCAAAACTATATCCCGGTGGCTCAGAAACTTCTGGCGTCTGATTTCCAAACTCAATCTTGGCGGCTACCTTTTCTGCCGCTGATTCCTCTATTCCTACATCATGATGACCGCCTTCCCCTTCTCCTTCAGTCCCTTTTATTTCCCATCAGACTCTCCACCCCAAACTGCAAACAGTATTTTCCCTGGGGCTATTCATTCTCATCAGCAAACCCCCTCCAGGGGCACCACCTTTACTGGACTTTGGATTCAGCCCGGTTACAGTTTCTGCCTTGTAGTTTGAGGTATGGTAAATATCATGTCCCTTTCCATAGACACCAGGAAGCTGAGATGCAGAGAGGGTGGGTAACTGTTACTCAGAGGCCATATCCTAAAGCAAGGATTTGATATGATTCTTCTCTTTCTTACTCTCTTTGACGTGAACACTACATGGAATCCCAAATCTTTTTTCTGTGATTAGTTCAGGGAAGCAGATGACAGTGGAGTTTCAATACAGTGTATGTCAGACGTGTTGATATTGTAATCCATACCTTTTTGGGAATCCATGTGATCCTGAAAAGTTTAATTCTATAACTAGAGGTCTCCCCAGGCAAAATTGTGAAAAAAGTAGTATTTGTCTTTCAGAGTTTCTCCTTTGTAGATATGTGTGACAGCATGTGCTAAAGTGAGAAAAGTCCAGTAGATAGGTTTGAAAGCATGCTAATAATGATCCCTCAGGAAGGACTTTTAATACTTAAGAATTTACTATTTCCACTGTTAATTGATTAAAGGAAAAAGATTTAATAGACCTTCTTCCTCCTATTCCTCATTTTGGCCTCTTAGGACAGAACCTGTAACTACCAGATTGACTGCAGTATGGACCTTTTATAGTTTAACAACTAGGGAGGATCCAGGTCCCTCCTGAGTAGAGTAACAAGCCTTTCCTCTCAACTAGTATTGTCAGTTACTAGTCATTTAAAATTTCTACGGGAGCATTCTCTGGGCTGGGATTGTTCCAAGCTACAGTGTGCTCCCTCTCCCTCAACTCCCAACTTCCAGTGCAAGAGCACTGTTTCAAGTTGATTTCCCAAGTGTTTGTGACAGATCTGGAAAAGAGATTGTTTCTACTTGAAAAATACAGTTACTAAGGTTGATATAGAAAAGATCAGGGTTTCGGCAGCAGATCAAGAACTTGATGGAAAAATCATGGCATTCGCAGGTCAAAGACTTCTTAACGTTAAATGTGGTCTTTGAAATTTAAGGGAAAAAATATGAAATTATTTCTCTGTCCTTTTACCATTGACCATATTCCATGTTTCAGGAAATGTCTGCATTTAATATAAATTTGTAATTACACCATCAGTGAATTAAAAAGTATTTGGTAATACATATATTGATAAACTCTTTTTAAGAATAATTTCTGACTGCAGTGTGGGAACAGCTCAATAAGTGCAATACTGAGATTAAATTAATGGTTCTTATTTTGTTTGACCAGCCATGTGGGAAAAAAACCAAGATCCTCTAAAAGACTTCGGTGATTTCATATCATGTCAAAATGTTGACACTGTCAACTGGAAGAGAGCAGATAGCTGAGACAATTCATACACCTCTGTAGTATTCAGAACTCCAGTTTCCAAACACACAGTTAGGTTGGACTTTCCATGTTATACCTGGCTAAGAATCCGAGAGTCTAAGGTGTCTTTCTGCCTGGAAGAAAGAGAGCTTATTGCCCACTGGTTTCTTTCTGGTCAAATAAATGGGTTTTACTGCATCATCATTGCATTTTCATCTCCTTAAGTTCTGGGTGTGTTGAAATCAGCCCTATTATCTGAAATGGATTAAACTGTTTAAATGGAAGCAGTGTGGCACAATGGTGACATATGCGGGCTATAAGTCAGTCTGAGTTCAAAACCTGGTTCTGTCACTTACCTCTATCAGTTACCTGTATTCTCACTCCTGGGCCTCTTGCCTGATAAATGGGGTTAATAATGGTTCATACCTCATAGGGGAATTGTGAGGATTAAGTGAAACTAAGCATATACTGTTTAGAACAGTTCTTGGTATGCAATAAGTATTCAATAAATGTTAACTATAATTATGGTTGTAATTATTTATTGCTGCTATTGCTTCAGAAATGTATTTTCTTATGTTTTCAACAATCACAGATTAGTGCAAATGATATGAATTGTTTAGAGATTTCCTTCCATTCACACTCGAGAGAACACATTTTGAAGATTTATTTTTTTCATAATGTCTCTTCCTCAAATCCCTCTGGCTTCCCACCATCCAAACCATAAGTATTTGTCAGAGCCAAGTTGATTATTAATCAAATGGAGCCTGAAGAAAATCTTTGGGATTGTTTTAATTGTGGTTTAAAGAACTTACTTTCCCATCTGGGCTTACAAAAATACCTAGAAGTTAAAAATGAAGTAAATTTGAACAAAATATGTAGCTTTCAGATCTTTATGTACAGCAGGTTGATAGTCTGTGAAGAAGAAAAAGTTTGTCAGATGATACAAATTTTCAAAAAGGAATCTAGTTCACACTGTTTGTTTTTCAGTAAGGATATGTAATCTGTCCCTCATTTCACTTGTTCCTATAAATTGGAAAGAACTTCAAAGCCAAACAACATTTTGAAGTGCTTTTGCCCTAACTTCTTAGAATGGTCTACCTAAAGAAATGGTCTTTTGTTATGAGACAGACTTAGCATTTCTTTTTCAAAAGAACCCCTCATTTTTCTAAATAAACTCTACTGGTTTAATGCTCTTTTCTCTACTTGAAATACATTTTCTCCCGCCTGCCCAAGCAGGATATTTGCAGCAGAGTGATCTTGATTTCTCTTTGTTCTCTCTGTATGATGTGCCTTTGATAGCGGATGGTTTCTCGCTCTTTGGGAGCAAATCCAGATGATCTGAAGGACCCAATTAAAATTAGTATTCCACGCTACGTTCTCTGTGGGCAAGGAAAGGATGAGCACTTCGAGTTTGAGGTCAAGGTAAGTGTTCCTTCTTTACTTTCTTGGAGAAAAGGAAGATGAAGCAACAGCTGAATATCTTTGTTTGTTTGTTTGTTTGTTTGTTTTTAATAAGATACTCGCCATGCCCTTTTACAAACTAGTGAGAGGTGAGACTATAGCCCAAGGGGTGAAATTATTGCACAGAAGGTAGTAGTGATTAGGGTGTGAAGCATACATGGAAGTCCTGCTGCGTACAGCCTGACAGGTAGTGTGTTCAGTCACCCAGGTTGCCCAGGACTATATTGCTCTCACCATAAAGTTCCACACACTGGGAATCTCTGCTTTAATGCCAGGCAAACCAAGACGCATGGTCTACCTATCCACGGACTTAGGCTCAATTTTCATATCTCTAATAATGGGAATAATGGTATTTATGTCAAAAATAATATATGTATTAGTACATCTAACATGCCGAGTCTAGTGTCTAGGCAATAATAAGCAGCACAGTATAACTATTGCTTTTATTATTTCTTACTTCTGCTGTCTTATGGTTGTATTATTGTTATTACTAATTTGTAATCTTTCCTAATCTGTTTTAGGCATTATTTAATTTATATAGCTTTGCAGGAAGAGATGTATGCCTGTTTCCTTACATCATACTTTCTGAAATAATGACTTCATCTTATTTCTATTTTATTTCCATTGACTCATAACATTTTATTAAATATTGTTGGCTACCATCCCCTTTTCAAGGAATTAATGATAAAATTGTACCCTCATTTCAAAGATAGGTGAGGAGGATTGATGTGATGACATCCACCAGGCTCACCAGTTTGTGTCTGCACAAGGTTGTTCTTGGGGATGATTTTCATCAGACATCAGACTATGATCTAGATGCTGAATTCTGTAGACTCTAACTCTGCTTTAGTTTGCTCAGTGACCCTAAATTTAAACTTCTCTGAGCCTCAGTTCCCTCATTGGTAAATGAGGAAGTTGGATGACACCAGTGGCTTCCATATTTCTTTGTAGCTGAGGCATTCATTCAAAGAATATCTTATGAGGAAATACTATAGAAAATAGGTAAACTTGGAGCTGCTTTGGGGCAAAGGAGGGCAGAAGGAGCCTAAATGAGCCCACAGGGATCGCTCCTTCAGGTATGCATGCTCCTTCTGTTTTCCTGCAGAAACAGTGCAAAGAACTTTTCTAATTTATCGTTTTCACATTCTTAGTTTTACATACAGAGTTTCCCCTTAAAAGCAAAACAGAATACCTAAGCATTAATTGTTGTGTTTGAGGTTTCTCAAGAAGACATGACACTTGTGTGGTGGTAGCTTTGTCTTGAACTTTGCTTCTCTGATGGCCAAATTTTGTGGCTTCTGAATCAAATGTTATAGCCTGTCCTTGACCTAGTACTTCACTTCCCACTGCCCCGACCTATTGGCTAATTCCTGCCCCATTCCTTTTCTCAGCCATATGAAACTGTGTGTGATGGTAGAATTCCATTTGCGCGTGCGCGCGTGTGTGTGCAATGTTTTATATATGTACCTATGTAAACAATTTCTGGAGGTGTTAGTAGATTTCTACGTTTTTAATTGAAATAAAATTGACATATAAAATTGTTGATAAAATTGACATATAACATGTTGATGTGATAGGTTTATATATTATGATATGATTACCACTATATCCTTAAATAACACTCTAGCCCATCACATAATTACCATTTCATTTTTTGTGGTGGTAAGATTTAGTCTCTTAGTAACTTTGAAATTTACAATATTGTTGACTGATCATTACCCTGTATGCTTTCCAGGACTTATTTATCTACTAATTCCAAGTTTGTGCCCTTACACAGCATATCCCCAACTCCTCCACCTCTAACCTCTGTAATCATCATTGGACTCTGTTTTGAAAAGTTTTGCTGTTTTAGATTCCATATGTAATTGATGTACAGCATTTGTCTTTCTCTGACTTTGTATAATACCCTCTGGATCATTGAAGTTACTTCAGAATCACCTTCATTTTTCATGGCCGACTAATATTCCATTTTGCATATGTCTGTATGTGTATGTGTGTATCATAACTTCTTTATCCATTCATCCACTGATGGACAATTAGGTTGTTTCCATGTCTTGGATATTGTGAATAATGCTGTCCTAAATATGGGAATACAGATTTTCCTCTCTTTGGCTCTGTTTTCGTTCCTTCAGCTATAGACTGGGATCATATAACCATATATTGCTAGTTTTGGGGGGGCCCTACATTCTGTCTTCCATAGTGGCTGAATCAGATTTTAAATAAGAGAATAAAGACTCACTTTCACCAGTTTAAAATTCAAAATTAAAATTCTCCAAAACATAGAACTCATAGCACTGGAGGACATGCACTAATACCGGTTGCTACATAAATTTATTTCCTGTGAATTATAAATTTATTTCATGTGAATAAATCAGATGTGTTAATATAAATATTAAATTGATTTCATGCATTGAACTTAAGGAATGGCTACAAAAGATGTCAAAATTTTAAATTCTGAGTTGATTTATATAAAAAAGGAAAAGAAATAATAGTATAGACTGTCTGTAGACCTGGCCAAAATTGTGAAGACACCACTGCAAAGGCCAGGTAGTGAAGCCATACACAGAAAATCACATGGTGCCTTCAGACTACATCTAGGCTTTCACTTCAAAATACATAAAATATAAAAAAGAGTTTTGCTTTCTTTGAACTTATCAAAGCCAAGTTCTAAAAGCATGCCATTGTTCTGCTTCCTTTTTGTACTTTTCCCAGATGCTATAAGTATTAACACCAGGAATGGACTGTAAGCATTTGTCTGGAGAGTTTCTAGTTTTCTGAGTAGAGAGGGTTGCCTCATGCACTCATATATAGGTAAGCAGAGGCCCTCACATTCCTGTAGGGATATCCCATCACAGCAGTATCAGGCTCAATACTGGAAACAAACTTGATTTTAATATACTGTACCTCCCCTTAACAAAGCAAACAAGCATGGTTGAACTCCCATAAAAGCATAGCAGCTAGAATAGTGCTGGATTCACCAATGTCCAGTCTTCAGTTTATCTTGGCAAATCACTGAACCTCGCCAAGCCTCATCTATAAAATGGGTTGGTATGAAGAGAGTGGGAGGCTGTATTTGTGAGGTATTGGAATAGTGCCTGCCGCATATACTAAGGGGTGGGGCTTGTGCCTTAACCTTTGCCAGTAGATCTTACTGCTCCTTGTCACAGAGATTACTGAACAATATTCAGTATTGTATTACTGGGGTAGTATTACTGAACAACAGAGAGAAGTTCAGACCAAATGAAGACTCTGATCATACAACTTGTTGATAAGTTGGTTTAAACATACACAGAGTAGCAGTGGGAGGGAAGGCAGGTGGACACCCTGGGGTGGGGTACATGGGGGGGCGAAGCACTCATCACATTTTGTCCTGTCTTTCTGTTGCCTCCTCCTTTCCAGCTGTGCTTATCAGGGGCTTGGAGGACACAGGGTGTCCAGGGCCAGTACATGCTTGTCCCAGGGGAGCACATCTGGCCAGTAGCCTGCTGAAAGCCCTGGTTTCTACCGGCACTTCTCAGGTAGGGCACATGTGGGGCCAGACCAGTTGCCACCAAAGATGCTCAGTCAAGGTTTAGCATAACTGTCAGTCCTGGTGATCATGGTCATGACTTACCATTTTCTAAATAACGTTCCTGTCTCTTCTGCTCTCATAGAAGTGCTTTCTCCACTTTGTACAAGTTGAGGTCATATTTTAGTGTTGTTTTAAACACAGTGGCTATTTCTGAACCTTGACTGGTTTGCAAAATTTGCTGTTATTTTTGTGTGTGTTTTAACTCCTTATCCTCATTTCAGGCCCAGTCACTGACACTTTGTAGATTGGGGCTATTCCTCAGGCTTTGACAACCCCAGAGGATTTGGTGGTAGATAGACCTTCCAGGAAGCATGAAGAAGAAATGCCCAGAAAATTTGCAGTTGGAGAGTTGAAGCAATCACATTTATAGTCAGAGAAATTTCTTTTTATTTGGCAGAATAGAAATAAAAGCCATTCCAGTCTACTAGATAAACTATGTGCCCATACATCTTTTAGAAATACTCCCAACTTGGTAGAATATAAATGTTCAGGAGGATTTGTTTGCTGGCATCTGAATCTCTGCTTATTAGGAACTTGAAAAATTATCTCCCTGGTGTGAATTAGAATAGCTGAGACAAATGGAGTGCTGCATATGCTGTGGTCCTTCCAGATTCACTTAGTTTGTGTACTGTTTTCAAACATAAATAACAAGAGGAAAAAATGACATTGGGAATTAATCATATTTTGCCCTTTTTTTAAAAAAGCATTCATTCTTTTTCTTTGAGAACTTTGTCATTCACTGGAAAAAATTTAGTCATTTCTCCCTTCCCCTGTTTTCTCAAAAGCAACTAATCTTTTCTATTGCTTCAACTTGGGCAGTTGTGTTTATCTTCACAAAGTAATTCCTGCACCAAGGAGAAATGGTGGAGGTGAAATGAGATGAAGTTTCCATTTCATTTGTTTTTCCTCTGTAAGACTGTGTTAATACCTCCTGTCCCTTAATTTTAGAAGTTTCAATTAAAGCTCCTTAATTTTCGGGATTTTATATCTCTCCCGAAACTAAAATTTGTTTTAAAATAGATCACAAAATGGTTCCAACTTCCTTTTTTGCATCACTCCCTATAGATACCTTTCCCTTTTGCGATGTATAATTAAAGGCTTTTCTTTGGAATGTGATCGTTGTGCTAGGGATTCTCATTTATTGAATACCAAAACACTCTGCTAGCTGCCTCATATTTATTCAGTTCATCTTCAGGACAGATATGTCATAGGTCCATTTTATAGATGAAGAAAGTAAGGTCTGGAGTCTTTGTATAATTTAGTCAAAGTCACACAGCTGATTAGTGACTGAGCTAAGTCAGAACCCAGGTCTGTCTTAAACCAGAGCTTTTCATTATTCCATTCTTCAGTGATGACTGGTAGAGAGTTTGCATTCAGTGCTTTGCCTCTGAATATCTGGGTAACTTAGAGGAAAATTGCTTAGGCTGTCATTCTCATAATTCCCCACAGTTAAAGCAGAATAAGACCCCTTTTCCTTACGTGCTTCACAAAGTTGTTGGGGAAGGGAGAAGTATTTATTAGTAATGATCTTGGATTTGAAAGATATCCATCTGATCAGAATCTTAGGATCTTTGTAATTCTATCAAATTTGTCTTCAAACCACCATATCAAGTGGGTATATTAAAATAAATGGTTTTATCCCTATTTTGAAGGGGCTGATATTGAAGCATAAAGAGTTCATTACTTCTCGTTATTGTAGGAAGCTGCAATTTTGATCAGTTAGAAAACCCCTTTTGATTTTGCATCACTTCATAGTTATGTTGAATTTGGTGTGAACTGGCAATCGACTCTAGACTCCTTTCTGCATAGCACACTGATGCGTCCCTGGTTCATAAGCCAAAGACTGGGGCATTCTCTTTCGTATTGGTGATGCACCTACCCAGAAGGCTGTCTGAGTTTACTGGATACTGAGGCTATATAAGCTTACATCTGCATGGTCTCCTCCTCTCAAGAATCTTCATTTTCCAAACTCCACACACAGGGCATGAGTCTTACCAACAGACAGTCAGTCTCGTCTTGGACTTTAGCACAGTGCACTGGCTTGAAGATCATACTGTCTTCCCTCAGGTGCAGTTGAGTGGAATTTCTTAGTTGGTAGAACTATTGGTTCATGGGGCTGCTGCAATGAAGAGGGGTAACTGCTGGATTCAGGAACTTCTTGCACATTTAGGGGACATGATTCAAATGGCATCTTTTCCTAAGCAGTTCATGTACTCGAGGGTCAGCTAAGTAGGGGGAGAGAACTTGCAGAAAAATAGAGAACAGTGCAGAGAAAAGGGTTCAAAGGGACGATCAGAGAGACACCTTTGTTTGAAAATGACAGTGGATTTCAGTGAGTGGAGTGAGGACATCCTCAGCAATGAGAACATGAAGACACATGTCTGAGGGTATTCAGGTCCAGTTGGAGGCCAGCCTTGGGGAAGGCCTTACCCATTAGGTAGAGTGAATAAAGAAAATGGAGTGAATATGAAGAGTTTTTGAAGAGAGGAGACAAATGCAGCAACATCATCTTGATGTAGAATGTTGGTCTTGAATGACTAATCTTGGCAGAATAAGATTATGGTCTGTGAGGATTGAAAATCTAGAACATTTACAGATACTCACAATTGAGAATGTACCTTATTAGGACTTCCAAAGAGCAGTGAGCCTGCTGAGTTAATTTCATGTCAGTGCATTCTGTCTTGGGGGCTGCTTTCAGCGGTAGCACTGGGCAGGGCATGAGCGAGAACACGTACACCATGGGCTGCCTGATGTGGTGGGTTATTCTCATGGGTTCTCACCAGGTCTGGAGAGCTAGGGATTTTGAAGTTCCTGGTCCTAAGTGGCAGGAAGACTGACCTTGAGTCCAGCCTGGACCTGTAAAGAAGATCTAGAAGACAGACCAGAAGGTCAGGGAGGTTATGGGCAGTTGCAGTAAGGACGGACAGCGGATTCAGTGTGTGCGAGCTGAGCATGCCTGTCGGAAGTTCAAAAGCACCAGTGCTGTCCTTCCTCAGGAAGATCTGGAGATCTTCACTGTGGGGAAGAGCAAGGCATTGTTGGACAGAGACTGAGCTCCTTTGTCATTATGACAAAGGGTATGCTGGCTGCTTTTACCACTCTAGTTTCATTTCTTTCTCAACATTTGTGTGATGAAATTTTAATTAAATCTAATGTAGTAATGCTTGTTACAACACAGATTGAGACATTTGCAATATATTGTAATTCATGTTTTCTCAATCATGTTTAAAGTTATGTTGCTGCATAAGACTTATGTTTTGCAAAAACTTGGTAAAACTTTTTTGAATATATATTAAGACTATTATAGGACTACTTCCTCCAAATTGTTAAATAAATGCAAGGAATTTTATTTTTAAATACTTGGGGTAGTTTCTATAAATGTTAAAAAATGAATTTCATTGAAGAAAACTCTACAAGTAACTGTTTAAATGAGGGCTAGTAGGAATATTTTTCTTTGATGAAAAACTGTTGCTTCTCCATAAAAAGATAGTTGTACACACGCAAGTATAAACTGGTGACAGATTTTAAAATTGACAATCCTGAACCAGCAGAATATGTATATAGCATATATTTGTGGGAAACTTTCAATTGAGAAATATTTATAAGTAAATGCAGTTTATCTTGTGGACATGTGTATGGTATTTAAGTTGTTTGGGATAATTTTTTGGCCCAGAAAAGATGGATTTGTTTGGCAAAACTATTCAGCGAGAAAAAAGTTATGAATTGACTCCTCAAAGACATGTAATCATGATGTCCTGCATTCTCAACATTGAAGAAAATCGTCGAATACTTTGATTTATTTCTTATTGTGATCGTCTGTTTCTCTCTTTTTTTTTTAAGATTTTATTTTTGTGTAGAAGAACTGGGGTGTAGGCCAGAGGTGCAGGGGTGAGAGGACTTACCAGAGACAAAGTGGGGAGCAGAACAGGCGGATCCACTGAAATACACTGCTGAGGGGAGCAGCAGGCAAACAGGAGAGGTCTGCTGTGCCATGTGTGGGTTAGCTCCAGGGATTGAACTCAGTCCTTCGCAGTGGTAGCACTGATACTTAACCCTTAGGCCACCAGGGAAGTCCTGTTTCTCCTTTCTGATCAACACTTCACCCCAGGCCTGATTTCAATTGGAGGCAGGACTATAATATATATTTCCTCTTTGATTTTAGTTTTTCCAAACCTCACATGCACTGTTTCCCCAGCTCTAGATATGAAAGTGTCTCTTTTATTAGATGTAGAGAATAGATTGATGGTTACCAGATGGGAAGGGCTTTGGGAAGGTTGGTGAAATGGGTAAATGAGGTCAATTGTATGGTAATTGATGGAAACTAGACTTTTGATGGTGATCATGATATAGCATATATGAATGTTGAATTTTAATACTATACACCTGAAACATATAATGCTATAAACAAACATTACCTCAATAAAAATTAATTTTAAAAACTAAACTAAAATAAAAATACGTGAAGAGACATTCCTGTGAACTTAGGGAAAGAAAAGATATGAAGTAACAAAATAAATCATTACTCAGGATCTAGCAATAATAATCTTTAATTTTCGGCGTTTTGGAAAACTAATGTACACAGTTAATGGTTACAGAGAGTTCCCTCCTTCTCCACTAATGTTGGGATTCCTGGAGTAACTAGGGTATCACAGTGAACACAAAGATCCCTCTGATACTTTTACTGACCTCATTAGCCCAGTTCAGAGGAATCGTATATGAGGCTTTTGATAGTTTTCTCCACATGGGGCTATCTTTACCCATTTCCTCGCAGTGATGGGCATTCACCATGATAGCATCCCACATCCCAGTATAAACACAGGGGACTTAGAGCAAGAAAATAGAAGCAAGTATATTGGATGCCTTTTTTTTTGGAGGGGAGGTGGCAGTTTTATCATCATCTTTCTGTCTTGTGTTCAAATGTCCTTGGTTCTACTGCCCATGAAATTACTTAGCCATGTCATGGCCTCTCCACTGTGTGGTATGTTCATGTTGTTAGAGAAATTGATATCCTTTATATGATGGTATTATTTTGTGGCCATCATGGGAAAGAGAAAAGAAAACCAGTATTATGAGATAGATTTTAATTAGCCATTTCATTAATCAGGGATTTTTTAAAAAAATGGTCCAACATTAATGAGCTATTGAAGCAATAAAGGGAAAGAAGTGGCAGACCAAACCTCACAAACTCGTTTGCCTTATTCTAATTGTGAAGCCTTTGTACGTCTTTTTCTACCCAGTGAGATGAAAAAAGGCATTGTTAGTTCATTGAGTATATTTAAGATAAGTCTATCTTGGCACTCTTCCAGCTCTTCATTAAGGAGCCTGTGATGTGTCAAGTACTCTCCTAAACCTCTCATCTCTCCTGGAGCTTCACTCCAGTGGGAGAAAAGAGACAAAAAGCAAGTTATGTAAGTAATATATACTGTGTTAGATAATGAGAAGTGATTAGTGGACAAATAAATTGAAGAAATAAGTAGTTGAGCTGTAGAAAGGGAGATAGAGTCTTAGATCTTGTATCCAATGAAAGTTCACTGAGAAACTGATTTCTGAAGAGACTTGTAAGAGGGAGCTACTCATGTGAAAATAACATCCCAGAAAGAGGAAAAATCCTTGCGTCTTTGAGACCATACTTGCTGTATATCATGTTTGATGTATTCTAGATAAGCAAGTCAAAATGAATAAGAGATAACGAGACCAGGTAGAAGACAGATTATAGAGATTCTCAACCTTTAGTAAAAGGTCTTGACCTTATATGCTGAGTGAGGTGGGACACCTTGGGTGATGTCTCATTCATACAAAAAAATGGCCTCATCTTACTAATTTTTAAATTAATCTGCTATTTTGCTAAGAATGAAGAGAAAAGAATGTAGGCAGATTTGATGAGGGGGTGTAGAGGTAGATAAAAGCAGAAGTAAGGTGACCAACTAGAAGCCTGTTCAAAATATCCAGGTAAGATAAGATGGTGATGTAGACCAAGAAGTTAACAGTTGAGATGGTGATGATTACAGATTCTCATTATATTTTGAATTATGACATAAAAGATTTGTAGGGTGGTTGGATATGAGGCTTGAGAGAAAGAGGAGCATCAATTGAACCTTCAGTCCACTGCCTGTTTTTTGGATTGACCATGTGAAAGAATGTCACTGTCATTTTCTGAAATGAGGAAAACAGGAGGGGAATGGGTTTGGGTAGGATTAAATTTGGTAAATTTAATGTTAAATTTGAGATGTATATTAGATATCCAAGCAGGCAGACATATCAAATAGACAGTAGGATGTGTGAGTCTTGGTTCTGGGAGAGGTATGAGCATCCAGGGAATCATCAGCATATAAATTTAACCTGTGGGGTGAGATGAGATCACTAAAGAAGTCAGCGCAAGTAAAAAATAAAACATGTTCAAGGACTGAGTCCTGGAGCACTTGGATATTTAAAGGTCAGAGAGAAGAAGAAATTCCAGCGAAGAAAACAGAGTGTAGCAACCTAGCTACCAAATGAGAAAGGTGTTATCTGGAGGAGCTATCAGCTGTGTCAGATCCTGCCTGCAGATCAAGACCAAGTAATTAAGTAAATAAGAACAAAAATTAGTCAGGCTATTTAGCAATATGGTGGTTGTTGATGACCTTGGTAAGAATAGACAAGTTTGAGTCAGATAGTACATCAATTGGAGTGGATTCCAGGTATAATGGGGGAAAAAGAAATTGACATAAAAATAAACTCTTTCAAGGAGCTTTGTTGTAATGGGAAAGACAGAAATGGAGAGTGGTCATTGGAAAGGAAAGGGAGGTCAAGATGGGAGTTTAAGATGAGAAAAATAATAGCTTGTTTAGGTGGTGATGGGAGTAAGCTAGTGTAGAGTGGGTTTGTGTTACTGCAGGAGGGAGAAGAGAAAATTGCTTACCATAGTGTCCTTCAGAAGGCAAAAGGGGGTGGAATCCAGTGTTTAAGAAGGGGTTTGGCTTTAAATAGGAGCACTGATATATATCTCATGTCCAGTAATTGGAGAAAAGAAGAGGTATAGGGCAGATAGTGGCTGATGAGTAGAGTTAGTTGAGGGTGCTTCTGAAAATGTTCTGATTGCTTCCATTTTCTCAGTGAAGGTGAATCACGTTATCAGTTGACAGGACAGGAAAGGAGGTAATGAAGAGTTGAAGAGAAAGATGGAATAGACTATTTAGATAGCTATTATCTAAGATTATTTGGATAACAATTTTCTATTATTTTGATAACTTTTACCTAAGATAACTACTATCTAATGGAACAGTGCATGGAGTTTGGAAATGTAGTGTGCCTAGTAGGAGGCAGCAAGGCTAACTTGAAGGAGGTGATTGTGACATTAAAATGAGATGGTCCATCTGATAGTCTGTTTTTCTTTAACCACATTCTGCTAGGAAGGTGCAAGGCTTATTCCAGGGAATTTCAAGGGTGAGGTTAAGATTCCAATGAGGAAGATTGCAAGGAAATAGTTAAAGATTGCCCATGGTTTTTAAGTTGAAAGAAGAAGGAATCAGAGAATAGGTCAAGGAAGAAGAGGTCAGGGTGTTGGAAGGATCATGTGTTTAATAAAATTACCAGAATTTTTTACCAGATTTCCATGGTGTTGGAGCAGATGAGAGTGAGCAAAAAATAAGACCTGTAAGGAATTGGGGACTTGACCAATGTGAATTGCCACCTGCAAGAAAGATGGGTAGAGTGGTAAAATCTGAAGGTATGAACTTTGCAAAGGAGAAATTTTACAAAGGCTAGGTCAATGGTTTGGAAGTTGGGTTGAAGAACAAGAATGTATTCCCATTGCCTGGTCCAAAATGATGAAGAAAACAAACCTTATTTATGAGGACTCCAGGGGGCATGGTTACTTAGGAGAAAGTCAATTTTGAGTTAAAGATGGAGGGCATATTCTTAGAAAAAGCTGGATAGAGGATTTTGCTCATGATTGACATTGAGTTCAAGAGTGGAAGGATTTCAGGAAAAAGAAGGATAACCAGGGAGCATTATTCTGGAGGGTGAGACTTAGGCTTCTTCAGTGCATTTCTGTGTAATACAAATTTCTAGCACAGCATGATTTTGCTTATGAACACCCTGCATCTTACTACTCCCAGGTCACAGGCATGATTCCATTAACTCTCTTGAGTTTTCCCGGTGAGTAAGCAGTATCACACCAACTCCTGTTACAGTTCTCTTTCACACCTGGTTTGTGTCCAGCCAAGGCAGCATATTGCTATGCTGTCACCCTGAGGAAGCCCTCACACCTCTGCTGATTATGCTGCCCTTGCTGATAGTGTTCCACTGGGATCTGAAAATTCACCCTCCCTCACCAGCTTAGCTGCCTCAAGCTCTAGTTACTTGCATACTAGCTTTTGAAACTTACAGCTACAGAGCACCTGTGCTGCTTTTACTTAGATTTTCTGAAAATACATTACCTTTGTTTTCTTACCAAAATATATTTTTAAATAAACACATAGGAAATCTGCCACAATTAAAAACTGTGTTATAAATAATGAACACAGAGCTAAGGATGATAATACTAAAAAATATACATCCTTGTACTCTCCAAAATCATCTCCTGTACCACTTTGGGAGTGAGAGCATCTGTGGTACTCAGAGCTTGCTCCTCTCAGAGCTACCCACATAGGCATTCTCCCAATGTTGCTTCTGTTTTGCTACTTAACCTCAGTAATTTACGTTTAGGAGGATCAGACTGTCATTGTGCTTGAGGAGGTAATTTCAATTGAGGTGTGCGGGGTAAGATTTCCCATAGAGCAGGGGAGGTAGCCCTCGCAGAGGTCCTGAGGAGAAGCAATGAGCATATTCAGAAGATGTGACATGAGGGAAAGGCACCCAAAAGGGGAGAGAGAATTGGGGGGAGGCTGCTGTGGGTGCCAGATTAAGATATGGATTTTTTTTTCTAGGGGTAGCATGAAGCTACTAGTGGGTCTTAAGGAGGTAGGTAAGATAATTAGATTTATGTTTTAGACGCTCCCCTGTCAGTTGTGCAAAGAGAATGGAGAGGCACATGTGGCTGTAGACAACTGGGAGAGGTTCGGCAGAGACTGCATAAGACAGCTGGCCTGGAGTAGTAAGATGGCGGGTATGACACAGCATGGGGAAGAGCTCTAGGGATATTGAGCAGATGAAAGACTCACATAGTATTTGTTCAGTTACGGCATGATTAGTAACTTCATTGAGTGGTGTGACTTCATTGAGTGGAGTGTAGTAAGATGGCGGGTATGACACAGGATGGGGAAGAGCTTTAGGGATATTGAGCAGATGAAAGACTCACATAGTATTTGTTCAGTTACGGCATGATTAGTAACTTCATTGAGTGGTGTGACTTGGTAGATGGTGGTGAAATACATTGACATGAAGAACTCCAGAAGAGTACTGCTGTTTAAACAAGGGAGAATATGTTCAGTTCAGTTTCAGACAGGTTGAATTTGAGGTACCTTGTGTGACATCTGAAGAAAACTATTTCTAACTTCAGTAAATAGGTCTGCACTCAGTAGACATGTGGAAGCTGAGACAGGAATTTGAGACTTATTAGCCTGTGCTTTTAGGTGTGATTGCAAGTCTTCATGGTCTCGAGCAGCCTCTCCTATCACCTCAGTATGTGAGCTCATGTGCGCTTGAGCTTTCCACCTCAGTAAGCTCATTCAATGGAAACAAAAGTTGAACTGCTGGCAAAGGCTGCATTGACAATTTTCCTTTTGGGGAAAAAAGCAAAATGTATTGTGTATTTTTATGGTATTAGTTATTGAGATGCAGAAAGTATTTTTTCTCCTCTTTCTTTTTTCCCTTTCCTGTATATGGTGATGGCATCTGGTAACCAGCTCTGACATGTGTGAGCACATTGCTGTGACCAAGGGAGGGTTAAGGGACCCTTTTAACAGTCCATGGAGTGGAGACTGTCTGTTCCCCATTTCACATGGACACGTGCTGCTTATAATCAGATTTGTGAGCCGGAAATGCATGTTTACCTACAGTATAATTACTGTATATGTCTTATTTATGCAACCAGATTAATGTTTTCAATTCTAGAAAAATGTTATATGTTCATCACTTTTTATTTAATTTTTAAATAATTTAAAAAATATATTTAATTGCTTTTTTCTAATTAATGCTAATTTATTTTTTTATTTCCCTGGTTAATAGATCACTGTCCTAGATGAGACATGGACCGTATTCAGGCGTTACAGTCGTTTTCGAGAAATGCATAAGACACTGAAGTTAAAGTATGCAGAGGTAAGTAATGAATTATCTCCAATTAAGAACATTTGTTTTCTAAAGTAAATAAACTGATTAGATTATCATTGTCATCTCTTTAGGTATTAGTTGACAGGTGTCATCAGGTTTTATTTCAATTACTCATCTGTCAAAAATAACTTTTAAATTTTGTCCTTTGTTTTATTTCTGTTCTACATAGTTTAAACATTTTCTCAACATAAGACTTTTAAAGTCAAGGAAATGAATTCTATCCTTTTTTATAAATTTTATGATGACTTAAATATGTATTCTAATCAATTTATAACTTCTCAACTGTGAGACCTATTAAAATGAAATAGTAATAAATTCCTCAGTATAGATTTTCCCTTTTTTCTCTTAAAAAAGATTACATTAATGCTTAGACTTCCACTTAATGAAAAGTCAAGTTATAAAAGTTAATTTGTCATTGAACATGAGGGGAGGAGGTGCTGAATATGGAATTGTTTAGAAACAAAGAGGCATTTCATGCATCAGATCCAGTACACAGAGTGTATTGATACATTAATAATCTTTCTTTTCTTGGGCAAAACTAGCTTTTAAAGTACTTTTTTTGTAAACAAAATTATTTTTTGATGTGTCGACGATCATGGGTCCAGGTCAGATTAAGTTATCTCTGAAATTCTTTAGTCAAGCTATTGTTAATACTATTCAATTTTAAAAAGCTAGGAGATATCAGGTATGAATTATAATTCATTGTTCTCCAGTGCCTTCAATTCCTGAAGTAACTGCATGAAAGTCAAGTTAAGTTTGTATCTGCAGTTTATCCTTCATGTCCCAAGCTAACATAGACCGTAAAAATGTAGAAATATTGTGTACATTAAATGAACAGAGCAATTTGATTTTAGAGTTAGCCATGCAGCTCATTAACTGCTTGGTTGTAAGTTACTGCAGCGATACTTTAATAATATGTAGACTTTTATGTTAATATAGTAAATTTCCCCAAATTTGAGAAATTATGAGAAAAAACAATTTATGTGAAACAAAAGGATACAAGCTTTGCCAGGATTATGTATTGCACGCACATGTGTGTGTATCATTCAATCTATGCTTTGTTATCAGTTCTTTCCTTAGATCAGTGCCACTCTGTAGTCACAATTTTGTAGATTCCAGTAATACATTAATGAATGAAAAACCATTAAAAGTGCAGGTCTTTTCACTTATAAATCTTAAATTCCTCTGAAACAAGGCTAACTACAAAGACGGAACTAATGACTAATCTTTGAACGGTAAGCATGCCAGGTGGCAGCTGCTATTTTAACTGAATTACACCTTTATAGGGAAAGTAAGGTGTGGTGAGGTAGAAGGTGTTGGGTACTTTAATGTAAGGTTGCTTCAGGGTTGGACTCTGATGAAATGGCATTTTAGTTGAATTATTATGTGAAAAATATTTAAATGAGTTGATCATTAACAACACACAATTCTAGTCAGTGAAACACTGAAGAAACAGAAGCAACCCTTAATTATACAATAGAAACAGCTTCTCTGAGGTTAGTAATCATGTGAAACAGTAAATCGAAGACGTTGCTTGGTACCAGGCAAAATTAATAAACAGAAATGATCACTTAGGTAAAATTCTTTTCAAGGGAAAAAAGAATATATTACATATATGCTAAAATAAAAATTAAGTGTTCTCCAAGTGAAGAAAATCCTGCTGATTTTATTCATTCATTCATTCATTCATTTATTCATAAATCTGGATGGAGCTGCTCTGCTCTGCAGTTGATAGCAGGACAGCCACATTCCTCCCTCTTTTGAAGCAGAAAGAATGGACGAGACACAGAAAAACAAATAAGATAATTTTGGATAATGTCAAACCCATGGAGAAAATAAAACAAGGCAATGTGACAGTGTCAGGAGGACTGGGTATGGCTGCTTGAGATGGGAGGCAGGGGAAGCTTTTCTGAAAGATCTGAGCCAAAATCTGAATTGGGAGAAGGAGCTAAAATGTGAAAATTGAGCAACAACCTAAATGGCGAGAACGGCAAATACAAAGGCCCTGAGGTGGGACCAAGCTTGGCATGTTTTAGAGACAAAAAGACCTGTGAGAAGTGGCAAGTGTGGTAGAGATGAGGGCCGGAAAGTAGGTAGAGAATTGGTCACATAAAGCCTTGAATTTTACTCCTGGTGCTGTGGCAAACTGCTCTATGATATTACAGATTGAACACTGAAACTCAGTTCTGGAGTTTCTGTTCTCCTCACAGATGACCTCTCACAGTAACCCTTTTCCTCAAGACAAACTCATGATCTAAAGATAACCAAGAAAAGAAATTGCTTTCCCACGTTGACTCCCATTTTGTGACTTAAAATTTTTCTCATAACAACAACAAAGAAAAACAATTATGAACTAGAACTGATAGCAAATCTTTGAAAGAGAAGGGAACATGAGTGGTGATTTGAAACCATGTGGTAAGATCCCCAAACCAACACAGCATGTAGAAAGGGAAGTTGTGCTAATTAGAAACCCACGGGGCAGGGTATGTATGTGCCCTTGAACTTTTTTATAACCACAAGTCTGACCGCCTTCCTCACCCTTTACTGAGTGATGGCCACGTTAGGATGTGTGCTACATGTCTTGCCTTTCACGATCTCCTGTGGTTGGAGTGGGAGACTGCCCTCAAGTTACACAACTGGCGAGCAGAAACAAATGTAGAAGTCCAGGCACTTTAACTCTGTTTCTTATTTCTAAGCTACCAGTACAATAAAAATGGGGGAAGATATTATCTTTAAAAGCACATTATCATGTCTCATTGAAGATCTTGGTAAATCTAATTTCAATAACAGAACACTGTTGCCCATTTGACGTTTTCAAGGTAAAGCTTAAATATCAAGATGAGTATCAGCTATATTTTTTCCTGATAATTTGATTTTTTTTTAATGTGTAGTCTATCTTCATTCACCTTATCTTCCTTGCTCACTGTTTGTTGGGACTTGAGGTAAATAGTATGTTTGTAACATATTATTATGTTATTATAAACAATGACATGTTTATAACATAATAATATGATAATATAACTATATCATTTTGGTTATTCTTACTATTCAAATTACTGCTCTCTCTGTGTATAATGTTAATCTTTTTGAAGTAACCATCTAGCTCATATGGTTTATTTTACCTAAAATCAAAATCATATGACTTGTTGAAGACATAACTTCTTTTTTTTATTTTTTTTTATTTATACATACAAGCTGGGGTACAGGCCAGAGGTGTGGGGTGGCGAGAGGGTTCACCAGAGACAGAGCGGGTAGCAGAACAGGCAGATCAGAACTACACTGCTGAGGGGAGCAGCGGGCAAGGCAGGAGAGGTCTGCCGCGCCATGTGGGATTCTCCCCGGCCAGGCGTCGAATTCGCGTCACCGCTGCTGACAGCTCCACAGCGCAGCGCTTAACCGCTGCGCCACCGGGGAGGCCCTGAAGACATAACTTCTTTAGGAAAGTCAAGGAGTTCATACAAAAGGACCCTAAAAATTTCCTCTCATAGATGTCTGTTTCATAGCCAAATGGAACAAGTACTCCTTCATCAGATTAAACTCTTATTTCTATGCAATAGAGAACGACTCCTGTTCTCTTAATGGTGAGGTAAACAAAATGGTGGTTGATAATTTTTAGTGATGTACATAAAACTTACCTAATCCTACAACATTCCAAATTTTTAACCAAGCTGAAAAAATATTTTAAAAATTACTTGAATTTAAAACATGCAGAATGTATAATGTATTTTTAAAGATATAGAGAATTTGTGTTTACCCAGAAACTTTAGTTTTGGTATGTGCCTTATAATCTTTTGGAAGTTTGTCTAAAGTTACAGCCTTTTCATTCACATTTCCTTCTGGAGTTTCGCCTTGTTCTCCTAGGGGGTATACCTCTAAAGCAATTTGATATGACATTTGCTTTCATGGAGATTTTTTATTCTTTCAATAATCTTTTCAAATAATAAGTTACAAGTTTATGGTAAAAGATTGAAATTATTCAAAGATGCATCCATGAACTTAAACATTTTTCTTAATCTAACCCTCTGAAGTAACCATTTACAATTCCTGCAGGTGGTGTTCGTAGGTTCAACTAAACATTCAGTCTCTCAGGACTCCCGTAAGTCATACTTAACATCAGAGGACCTGAGAAGGTATAAGACAGTGATTCCTTGGCCACTGATTCCCAGCAGGGCCACTGATTCCCAAGGGCTTGCAGCAGTGTCTGCTGTGGTCCACACAGTTGTCAGAGGAGCTGTCTCTTTGCTCCATCTCTCTCGAGTGATAGTTTAGAGCCAGGAGATGAGATCTGGGTTGGACAGATGTAAGATTGCTGTGGCATAAAATCCTGTACCACAAGGAAGCCAGTATCTCTGGGAACAGCTCCATAGGGAGAACTTCTAGAGTCCCTTCAAGGGATTTACTGAATTACAGGAGTCCCTCGCTGAAAGAAACCTAAAGCTAAGACTTCCTACCACATAGCTATCATTTCCCTAGTCCACAACCAATGTACCATTTTGCCATGAGGAATGGTGTCTAGTAACAAACTTGGCATATGATTTTATCAGGTTTCCAGAATCCTTCTGATGGAAATTTCTAGATTTTTGTTTCCGTACTAGTTCCCTGTGGACATTCTTAAACATATCTACATGTCTTCTGATCCACCTGTGCAGACTTGCTCTGCGCAGAAATTTGGTAATTGCTCAACTGTCTTTATTTAAGGCTTTTATTAAGAATTTATTAAAAGGAAATAAATTAGGAAAGAACATGCAGAAATTGGGTAGACTGAGAACCCTGAAGACATTCACTCCGTTAGTGAGAAGGTGTTAAGAATTCTGTAACTATCTTTCAGCTAAGTCTTCTAATCTCCCTTTTACCCACATTCCTTTGCTTAATTACTTCCACAATGTTTCCCTAAGCAGAATGATGTACAGGTCAATTGAAGACTCCTCAGGGATGCCTTAGGTGAAGCAATTAAAACAATAAGGAATTGTTGATTATTACATATAGTAAATGTCTTTGAGGAAAATGGAAGGAATATATTTAGGATTATTACAAGAAAATGAATTTATAAATTGAAAAGACAAGAGGTCACTGGGTGGGATTAAAAGCAGGGAAAAGGTAGAAACTAAAGAAAAATTAATCCATTATTTTTGTGCGGTGACAAATTCCATGAATAGAAAAAGAAAATTGATTTCTCTGGATTCAGAATATTAAAGAACAGTGATCTTAGTGCTTATGTGTTATGTTTATTCTGTTTTCAGATTCATTCTGAGTAGGCTGCATTCTCACTGGGGGTCCTGTATTATTCAAGGCTTTGAAATTGTTTTATTTTTATTCTTTTTTTTAAATCTTAGTAGTTTTATCTGGATCCCAAATAAGTTTCACTTTTGTCTTGAATTAATTTGTTCTATTGATGTACTGGCACGCGTTGTACAGATAATAGCTGCTTCTGGCTTTCCTTCTCTGCTCCCTTCATTGACCTTGAATGGAATCTTAATCAAATTAAACCTTGGGTTTTCACATTCCACATCTGTAAAATTGTAATGCCACAGCCAGTTTGTAAAAGATTGTGAAAGACTCAGATAAAATGTTATTGAAAACAACTGTGAAGTATTATGTAACATCTGCTGGAGAGGATGCCTTTGAAATTTTACCTTGCAGATCATTTCCATAGTGCTCTTTATCAACATGAAAACTATATATTTTTTTCTCTAATAAAATCAGCATAAGCATTGCAAACATCAATCAAGTTATGTATTCAGAAACAAAGCCCCATTAAATATTCTCTTTTTCTCTGTGAAAGGGGCAGAGTTACTGCTTATGTCTACTGTTCTTGAAGTCTATCTGTGGATTCAGATCACAGTGTGAGAGACTATGAAGGCAGAAATACAACTCATCAAGAAGCTGAAAAAAGAGACTATTTTGAAACCACATCCCCTTTTTAACCATTAGAACTAGTCGTGATGATCTGGTGTCTCCACTTCCGTTTTTGGATGATGGGTCCAGTGGATTCTGAATGTGTTAGATGGGGTCATAGAGCAGAGTCTCACAGAACTGCTGGTTCTAAGAGATACAGAGCTGCATGCCCTGTCCGATTTTTATATGCCTTTATTTTAGTACTTTTAACAAGGAGTCCTCCCTCCCATATACTAGAACATAGTAGATACCTTACCTCTTAGGAGAATCATCTCATAGTAAAAGCAGTTAGGTATCAGAATTGATCATTGAGGACCCTTTTGTAACCTTAACTAGGAGTGATTATGAAGGAAGTTTGTCTTAGTCTATTTAGAGGTAAGAGGATGAACCATGAAAATGGAACTTTTTACATATTAAAATCTACAGTCAAAACAAATGCTTAGAGGACTCCGTAACTGAGTTATCACAGAGTCCCTGAGTGTCACACAGGATCTACCTGGATCGGCCACATCCCCAAGGGGGTTTCCTTCTCCCTGCAGAACTGAGGGGGTAAAATATTTTCAGAGCCTTTGAGTACAAATGAAAGATTATTATGTTAGAACAACCGTTTTCTCACATCTGGCAGTCTCTGGATGCTCAGCAAATACCAATGGGAGGGAAGAAAATGATTAGGTAAGAGGTTATTTCATTTGTATATGGAATTTCAGTTTGTGCTGATAGAAACATTTCTCACCTCTTTATTTTCCAAGTAATTTCCCCAAAGCAGCACCAAAAATGGGAAGGAAAAGAAAGTGGCTATTGGCCTTGTATTTGTCTTGGGCAGTTATTTACCATCCATCACTGAAATGCATTCTAAACAGTTTTATAACTAGCATTCCAAATTTAATATTAAAATTGCAAATCTACTCACCACCCAAATTATAATGCTACCAACCATAGCCACAGGGAGCAGCCAGTAAACCTTAGATAAACTCAGCTGCACCAAGCCCTCAGCCTTCTTGAATTTTTAAATAGCAAACAGCTATGTAGGCAAAAACAGAATTCTGCCAGCTTCCTGACCAGGTATGTTATCAGAGACGCAGGTATCTCCCTGTATACTTTGTATCATTCCTTTCTCTCCGCCTAGTAGATAAAGAGTGTTTAAATTACTTCCTTCAAGGGTGTGTGGGGGTGCCAAAGACATCAGAATTAATTGGGACGCTTTCGCAAAATATGTGGCCCCACCAAATTCTGATTCAGTTGTCTGATACGAGGTTGAGACTATGTAGTTGGGAAAAGATACCCAAGTGGTGTTATCTGGACTATTGGTTAATATGCTGTCTGTCGTTTCTTTTGCATCCACCTTAGGTGCATTTAGATTACCAAATCTAAAAGGTGATCTCCAGTGACAAGCAGTCTTTTCAAAATTAGTGACAAGCTAGTTTAAATCTATATAATGAAAGAATGTCAGTTGTCCCTTTAAAAACCAGAGACCATGGAACATGGATTTGTATTAGACTTTTCTCTGTAACCAACAAGAAAACTTCTGTGGAACCATTTGCCCATAATGTAAGTACTCCAATGTAAGTACTCTATGACCCCATCCAACACATTCAGAGTCCACTGGACCCATCATCCAAAAACGGAAGTGGAGACACCAGGTCATCATGACTAATTCTGATGGTTAAAAAGGGGATGTGGTTTCAAAATAGTCTTTTTTCAGCTTCTTAAAGGGACCTTAAAGATTGAGTAGTCCATTTTTTCCATTTTAGATGAGGAATTAAATACCTAGAGAGAGTTTTGCTCACAGTCACATTGAGACTTGGAGATTAAAGTTCACATTCCCCTAATTCCTAATTCAATGTTCTGTATCCTGATTTCCCTCCCTGTTCATTTCAGACAGGGAAATTTTCATCATGTTCCAAATGAGGCAAAAAAGAAGAAAATCTGTTCTCATGGATGCATAGCAAGTACATGGACGATAACTAGAAATTGGGTTTCTTATATTGAATGTATGACAACGGCAGGTTCCTGTCATGCCTCAGTCCCTAAAGAGAACATTAGCTTCATACTAAAAGGTGGAAAATATAAACATTTGAATCAGTTCAAGTGCATAATTGTTCTTTAAAAATGCAGTATTCTCTCAGTTCTGAAATGTATCTCATGTTCAAAATTGCTGTGATCTATGCGAGTGTTCTCGTCTGGCTCATGCATGAATGAAACTGACATTGGCTTTGGGAGAATGAGAGTTTATGTGGAAAATCTGTAATCTTTATACCAAGCATAATGAAGTTATTGCAGTCCTAACTGCATTTCTAACTACTTTATATATAAGAATCTGCAAGTTTTGGCATTTCAGTGATCCCAGAACAACAACAAACATAGTGATATGCCCCAGTTATAACTGTTGTTCCCCCCAGCAAAGAATGATACTTTGCCTATTCATTCAGAAGATATTTAACAAGAGTCTAGTACTGCCAAACTCTGGGCTACAAACATAAAAGGTGCTCATAAATACTGTATACCAATATGCTTAAGTTACCACATCACCAGTCTAAAGGTAGCTCATTGCTCCTAAATAATCCATCTAGGTTGTCCTGAAGAGTTGCTGCTTCGTGCCTCTAACAAATCAAAGTTAGAAGAGAATTGCTTATTTGTTTGTGAGTATATTTCTCAGTGACAGCTGTTCTTATAAGGCCTTGGGAGCTGCTATTAATTTTGAGTAGTCAGAAATGCTTCCATCTAGTCAGCTGTAAGAATTATGGTAGCCCTTTGATGAGTTTTCATTATTTGCATTCCTCAAAAGCCGTAGTGGTTGAAATTTATAGCCACAGACCTACAGGGTGTGGATGTTTCAAACAGTTATATAGGTGCATCTACTTGTAAAAGACAGATTATTTTGATTTGATCAATAAGAAATGCCATATAGAATTTTTTTTCTTATCTTTAAAAACTGTATTATAAAGTATTATAGGCATAAAAATAAAAATGCCTGATAAATCAGGAATGACAATAAAGTCACTTTTATTAGATGGTAACAGAATTCAAAATGTTTCCCCATTTATTAAAGGTTCCATACTCTAATAGTTTAATCTGTTTTCTTTCAGTGATCTAGAATCATTTTAACAGCTTAATTGTTCTAAAATCATAAAGATAAGTGAGACTTTTCATTACTTATTTTAATTTCTTCTCTATATGAGGGCTGCCATTATTTATATACAAAGGAATAATGGTATTACCGAAACCTATGTGTTCTCTTGCCTCCAAGGCCACCTGGACTTAATACAGAGTCTAGCTAACCTAAAAAGTGAACTTGGCCAAGAGAGAAAAAGCTTCTAATAAAAGCAGATTTTTCCATTACATTTAATTTGTCTTGTTGCTGGCAGCAGACTGTCGACCCATCTTGCTGTAATGGAATTAACATCAAATTCGTGATTGGAGAGTGATGACTCTCAGAAGATAATTGGGTCGTGTCAGTTCACTGAATATCAGAAATGGAAAAACCAACTTGTAGATAAAAATTTCACTCTGAGATCATTAAGAAACATTATAATAGCAGAGAGAATGCCGACTGTATTTTAATGTGCATGCATGTCATCGTTTCGCTCGTTGACTTGATGGTCGGCTTTTCTGTCTCCATTTCCCAAAACTGAGATTCACAAACAATTCCATAAAATTACTATGCTAGTTATGAGCACCTGCTAATCATCTTATCTGATTCTGATGTTAATTCTTCTTATAGGTCTATTTTTCAATCTAAAAATTAGAGGCCTGTTGAACATTCAAAAGAAAGCTAATAACTTGAATTTTTAGACTTCACAAGTACTGAAGAAGGAAGACAATTTCATTAGAAATCAGTGGACCTCAAAATTATTGATTTCATTTTTCTAATGGCTTTTATTTCAGTCCTTTTATCATTGGAACATGTTTTATTTACTGAATTGCAGCACAAGCTTGTCATTTTGTTTCTCTTTAGACCAAGGAAATGTGCTTTTTTAATCCTCATTTGTTTGTTTCCAATGTTTTACTCTGCATAATCAAATTTCATAATTATACGAAGGAGGCTATAGGGCTGTTGTTAAATTTTCTTCCAGTGTTCTCTAGACCTATCATATCTCCCACAAATATCCAATTTATTTGACCTCAGTCATAATTTTTAACTTTAATGTACAATTTTCCCATAAGAGCGCAAATGTCGGCATCATTTCCCACTCATGCTATAAGGATAATGGCTATAGCAGGAAATGATGCCATTTTAAAAGTTTCCTCATGAATACTGCATTCCTGTTTGTGTCTCTCCTTTTTCTATTCTGTGATCTCTTAAAAAGTAACGTGTGTCATTATTATATTGGATCTATTTTCCTCCTACACGTCTTTCCCTTACTTCAAATAAGAATGCTATGAAGATTTTACAGGAAGTAAGTTACACTCCTCAAAAGCTATATAGCCAAGATAATAGGTAAAATATCTCCATGCTCTGTGAAGTGCTACTTCTGACTCAAAATGGAAAGGTTTTAATCATCAGTACCTGAGTTAGAGAATTTCAGAGCTGAAACATCTTAGTTCGATTCTTTCATTTTAACGGATGATAAAACTAGGAACCAGAAAGGTTTTCTATGTTGTTCAGGATTATATAGCCAACTCTCTGCTGAGTTGAGACTTGAAATCTGATTGCCCCAAATCCCAGGTTATTAAAAGAAAAAGACATCTGGTGTTAATTTAATTGTTCCATTAAATTTTAAAAAGAATAATCACTTTTTATTGTTTCTATAAAAGTGATGCATGCTCATTTATAAAAATTTCACATAAGAAGAAAGCAACAGATTACCCAAAATCATTACTTAAATATAATTAATGCTACCATTTAAAGAATATTATTTTTAGTACTTAAATGAATAGGCACAGCTAAAAGGATGGATATATAGATTAATAAAAAGAAATTGAAATGAGAATAAGAATAGAAAGAGTGAAACAACTTTTTAACATTGGGTTCATTCTAGATATGCCATTTTTAATTACAAATATTAAATTTAATTTTACTTAAATTTAGCAGAAGTAAAAGAAAATGAAGTAAAACTGAAGAAATTGCTGAACTTCAAATTTAATGTTTCTTCACCACCAGTACTTAAAAATATATGTTATTAAAAACATTAAAAAAGTTATTAAAAACATTAAAAAGTTATTAAAAACATTAAAATGCCATCCTTCGGTTTTCAGTTTACAAATTATCAATTGTGTTTTCCTGTCATAAATGATCAATTTACTCTTCCAACAAAGATAAGATTAGCACACTTTATTTACTCCCACTTTCCAAGTTAATATATATTATTACATATCTTTATCTTGGATCACATTTTTATACCTAGATTGCGCATTATTCCTTCTTATTTTTGAGTTTAAAGAGAGACAGTATTTACTTACCGTTGTTTCTTCATTCCTGAAATCTTAAATTTTGTTCTGTCTCTTGGTTGTTATTTTTGGTCATCCAGTAGGTTTTGAAAGATCCAGCTTAACATTTAACCTGAGTTCTCATCTGCTTGAGAGTGTCTGTTTGTGTCCTGCATACTCATAAGACACTTTGATTAAGTATAAAATTTGGGAACCACATTTTATTTCCCTTTGCACAGTTCATTTTGCATTGTTCTTTATACACTGTGTACCAATCTGTATTTTTATTGTGTTCACTCTACCTTTATTTCTTCTACTGGGGATTTTGTCCCAATGCTGCTTTTGTTTCTTTCATTTCCTTCTAGTTCTTCTGGCTCACTTTTTTTTTTTTTTTTTTTAAAGCAGGTTGGTGGAAGGGGAGTGGATGGGGAGAGAGGAAAGAGGGTGCTAGTATTGATTTTTCTGTTTTCAACAACTTTTTTTTTTCATTTTACAATAGTTTTAGACTGTGGTTTTTTTGTTAATGATGGTTTTAGCATATCTTGTAATTTTTTGTTTGAAATCTATGTCTGATGTACTGGGTGAAAGGAACTGAGGTAGGTAGGCCTTTAGTGTGAAGTTTCATGTAATAGGGAGTGTTTGCTGTATTCTTGGTGTTTCCTCTAGTGCCTCTGTTTTTGCATTGCTTTTTGTGGGGTTTCCTAGAGTCTTCTTAAATAGGGACTGAGACTTGTAGTTCTTTTAAACTCGGGAGGTTATATAGAAGCCCTGCAGTGGGGCAGGGGGGGAGAGTAACTCATATGCTTATGATTAGGCCTCTGTCTTCTAATTGAGCCTGAGTTGGTTTCCCTAGGTCATTGATGAAAGGCAAAGTGATTAGATTCTCCTTGTTAATGAGAACAGAGAGTTCTGGGTATTTTTAAGAATGGTTTCTTTTTTCCTTCCTCCTGTTGGAACCTGGAAGCTTTTTCTCCCATCTTTGTAGAGTCTGGTGGTATTCCTCCTGTAGCTAAAACATAAAAATATGAACCTTCCTAAGATTAGCCTCTTCAAAGGTTTTAACTCTCATACCAGTCTACACTGAGTCCCCAGCAGTTCGTCAGTTATAGTTTAAAGTATTCCTACAAGGCTCCAGTTGTGAGCTTGTGTACCCACTAAGCTACACCTGTCTGTCTCTGGTTATCTGCCTCCAATTTGAGGACAGCAGTTTGACCTGTGACCTCAAAGAGAAGTTGTTGATTTTCAATTTGTTCTTTTTTTCTTCTTGTGATGACAGGAATGACAACTTAGAAGCTTCTTACATATCAGATCACAAACCTGAAGTCCTATTTGAATAGTTTGCAGTTTACCAAAAAAAAAAAAAAAAAGAAGGTACAGAGTTTCCATATACTCCATACCCAATTATTAACAATTTATAGTAGTATAATGCATTCATTACAACTAGTAGAACAATACTGATACATTATGACTAACTGAAGTCTATATTTTGGAGCAGTCTGTGGTTTTTACCTAATATCCTTGTTCTGTTCCAGGATCCCACTCAGGATTTTTGTCTCCTTAGTGCTCTCTCTTGGCTGTCAGTTTTTTATGCTTTCCTTGTTTTTAGTGACCTTGAAAAATTAGAGGAATACTGATATTTTGCAGAGTGTCTTTGATTGGTATTTGTCTGATATTTTTCTCATGGGTTTGGGGGAGGAAAACCACAGAGATACAGTGACATTATCATCACACCATATAAAGCATACATACTCTATTAATATGACTTAGCACAATTGATATTGACCTTGATCACCAGATGGAGATTTCTCCCTTGTTATTACTCAGGATCCCCCTCTAACTATAATGTACTCTTTGGATGGAAGCCACTATACACCGCTCAAAATGCAGAAATGGGGAGATTTGTTGTACTTCCTTGAGGGCAGAGGATCTGCATTAGTTGTTTGGAATTCTTCTACATGCAATACTTGTCTGTTCTTCTCCATTTCTTTATTTTATTGTTTACTCAATCATTTTATTTTGGATTCTAAGCCAATATTTTTTTTCTGATGAGCTTTGGTTTTTGAGTACCTCATTCAGGGTCATCTTGCAGGTTCCCTGTCCCAATCTTACCATCAACCATTTCTCAAAAATCTGGCTGATTTTTCTGCCCTTTTTTCACTTGTAGTCTCTTATTTCAGTCTGTTTATCACTTCTTCTGTCTCTTTTTTAGAGGTAGTTTTTGTAATTTCTTTAGATGATGAATAAATTTCTTACCTTTTTTTTTTTCATATCTGGCCCATCCTTCTTTTAGTGTATATTCTTTATCTGCTCTTTCATTATTTTATCAGCACCTCCTCACCCCATCCTTCTTGTTCATAGTTACAGTTATGATCTCTTCTATTTCTCATGTCTAGGTAAAGTGCAGTAATTGTTGAGGGAAACCCAGGACAAAGAGGAGAGGAAGAAGACCCAGAACCTACAGCAGAACCAAACTTTTCTTAGAATTTTTGTGAACTTTTTTCCACCATTTTCCCCCTTGACTTTGAAATATGCCTTCTTTTCTGATGTTCCTGAGGGCCGGGGGATCACTGACTTCAGGCAATAAAACCAGAAACGTGCCTTTCCTCCTTCTAACACTAGAGACAGGAGCTTATCCAGGTTCTTCCTCCCTCAGCCTTGCTGTCTTCCTCTTTGCTACAATGTCGCTACATTTTTCTTATACCAGATTGTCATTTTAATAACAGTATAGTCAGATGCTGAAGAGTTTGAATGCTATTTAGTAAGGCAGCTAATGGTGCCAGGGATCTGAGATGAGATAAAGGAGACTTTTAGCAACCCCTCTTCTCAGCTCCGTCTGTGGTGCTTTTCCTGGCTACTACCTGGCTGCTCTCTGGAGCTGGGGCAGTTTCCTTATTCAGAGACTGAGTTTCCTTTACTTTTATCAAAAGGTCTTTGGTGATTGTGAAGGAGGTGGGGGGAACAAAGTCTGCACTATTTTTTAACCAAAGTGATTCCATCAAATTTTAGAGTTTGTAAAAAGTTTATTTTTTGTTGCAGTCATACTTATCAACACTAAACTCTTCGAAAGGAGAAAAGATGGTACTTAACTCTTTATGGAAATGAAATCTTATAGAAAAGGAAATTATTTTTCCTCATTGCTGAATCCCTAATATCTGGATTATTTTTATGTGGTCGGAAAAGTTTATCTCAGCTTCTTAGAGTTTAGTTACTGTGAGAAATAGAGCACTTCACAAACAAATATGTTGAAATGTAGGACACTGTTTCTTTCCTCAAAGGAAATGACAGGGGTGAGGAGTCTTCTTCACTTGCAGTTACTGTTTACTGTTCCTGATAGTGTTTCTCATGGAAATCACATTTAGACCATCTGTTAGATTTTAAAAATGAGATAATAAAAAATGAAAATTGACAAATACAAAGAACCTGAGAAAAATGAAAATGTCCAGGTAAGACTGATTTTAGTATTTTCTATATAACACGAGGAATCAAATAAGCCAAAGGCATCACTGAATGTAGGACAATAAACAGAAGTCCAGGAACTTTCCAGATATCCCTGGTTGAGCTTTTCTTATCTTAATTGATTGAAAATAATTACTTTTCAGACAGCAACACTTCCAGCAAAATGAAAGAGGGTTTTTGTTTTGGTTTTTTTTTTTTTTTTGGCTTGTTTTGGTTTGGGGGGCTCCCTAGGCACGTTATATGTCCTGTCTAGTGGCTCTTTCAGTCTTGGTAAATTGTTCATTTTTAAAAGTATCTGGACAGTTTAATTAATTCACAAGCCAGAAATGGAAGCTATGAAGGATTGCTTTTGCATTTCTGTTTTAAAGTAAATGGATTCATAGCTTTGTACTCTGGAGAGAAAAAATTCAGGCCTCTTTTGTCCTAGACTTTTAAACACTTATAAGAATTTTTATAAAATTACTATTTTAAGAATTAAGCAGCAATCCCTGTCCTCTTTCCCCTAACCCAAAGAAAGATTATGATTGTGTTTTTAATTTCTTTCTGGAAGATGGGCTGTTTTTATGGGTGTGACTATAACATGCTCTATGTCAACATCTGTTGGTCCCCAAATGACTGCTGTGCCTCTTGCCCTGTTTTCCCAACTCCATGTCTATTTCATTGTAAAACATTTTTAAGGTATTTATAACTTTTCTTTATTTTTGAGTGCTTTAAGAAAAAATGATTTTTTGAAAGAATATTAGTTTAGACAATATTAGCCATTAAACAGTCCATCAAATAAGAGTATTTATACCTGGCAGGTAAAGCAGCTGAAAATGTATTTTTGGTCTAGTGGTAGCTTAATAGCATCCAAGTTTTATAGAAAGTTTAACCAGATGAAACTGATGACATTCAAACATTATCAATTTAGAAAATTGACAATTTAATCTCACTCAGCCTAAGAGCTTAAAGATAAAATATAAACAGCACTGTTTAGATTGTCTAAAAAGGAAAAATGAAATTCCCCTTCTATCAGAGGGAAGAGGATCGGGAAGTTATTTCTGACATAAACATAGTTATTGTAATAGAGGCTTAAAAAAATACTTTGCCCCATGGCCTTGGTTTTTTGTTTGTTTGTTTGCTTGTTTGTTTGTTTGTTTGTTTGTTTCATGTCTCACCCCCACCAATAGGGCAAGGGAGCCAGATTTCATTTTGGTCATGAATCACACTGAAGCCTCTCATCCCATTCCTTTTTTCCCCTGGAGCCCTCTCACACTTCACATATGTTTAACTATAGCCACCATTGTTATTTTTTATTATGAAATAATTAAAGTGATAGGATCTAAATAATCATCACTTGTGTGCCAGGACAGACTTCTGGAAAGTGCCCTTAGACCACTCCCACCTGCTGTTATCCCCTCTCATGTCGCTGACCCTTTGTCAGGATGCAATTCTGTAGTGAGCTTCCGTTGACAACTCTTGTTCCAACTGTTGGTCACTGCCTAGAAGCTGTCTGTCATGATACACTTAAGGAAAGGTTACTGTTTTACTAACCTTTACTTTCTTCTGAGTTCTCCATCCCCAACGACTTCAGAGGTGGTTCTTTTCTACACTGTAGACATTCATTACAACATTATCATGGAAAACGTAGACTCAGTCCCGATTCCTCAGCTTGCCTTTGCCACCACATGACTTTGAGCCCTTCGAAGTCACTTAACATTAATTCTTAATGAAAGTAATTACCTCAACCTATTTTATTTTTGTCTCTAAAGTTAGACAGTTAAATATTGTAGTCCTGTGATTCTATACCTAGAGGTCTTTTGAATTTGCTCTTTTTTAAACTCTGACGAGCAGTAGCTACATAATTTATATGTAGTTATTTCACAGAGTGAGTATTCGTAGCACAAAATATTACCCTCTGTCTCAGGTTGGAATATTGTTGACTATGAGGAAATTTTCATGCATGTTCCCCACCTGGTTTAACTGCCTAAAGTCCCTTTAGCACACCATAGCTGGTTGTGTGTGCAAGTGTGACTATAAATTTCCCCTGAAAGAAACCACATCACCCCATCAGTCACATAAGAAAATGACAAAACAACCAACTGTGAAATCATGCTTGCCAAGCTTGATGCTTGATTACATCAGGGGAAAACACATTGGTCCAGGATGAAATCAGGCTGGATGAAGCCCAAAAGATAAGCTCTGGTATACCTGTCTTCCCTAAACTGTAGCATATGGGAAGTGTGTTTGTGCCAGGGAGACGAGAGCTGCAGAAAACCCTTTACTCTTGGAAGCCATAGTGCCAGTCCAGGGGTAGGGGGAGTGTGGAACAGAGAAATGTGGCACCCTGCTTACATAAGTTTCCAGATCTCTAACAATAACAGTAGTGAGATCCCTTTGGCATTCCTTAACTAAATCTTCACAAAAACTTGAAGTTTATTATCATTGTCTGCCATTTGTTTTTTTTTTTTTTTTTTGTTTTGTTTTTTCAGCCAAGAATATTCAGAGAAAGAGCTAATTAGCCAGCAAGCCAAAATTCCAACTGGAATGTTTTACCTCACTGCCTGTGATGTTTCACTTTACCTTGAACTGATTTTAAGGTTGAATGTCAGCATCAAATTCAGTATTGGTGAGAATAGATGATGTCCTAAATCCCACCTGCCTCAAGCTTTCTCCACTTTATCAAAAAGAGCAGGAGAGTATGAAAGGAACAAACATCTGGCATCAGTTAACTTTTAAAAATGTAAAGACGCCTTGAATAGAGTGAAAAAGGATAACTACTCTTTAAGGAAAAGGCAGATACCTAATAAAAAATGACCATGAGTTGAGCAGACGCTTCACAGAAATGACTGACCAGATGATCACTGAGCATGTGAAAAGAGATTCAACGTCATTAGTCACCAGGGCAAAAATACATTTGAACCACACTAGAAATCACTGCATACTCATTGGTTTGCCAAGATTGAAAGGATTGCTAGATTGCTAAGGTGAAAAGACCACTGTACCAAGTGTTGTAAAGGATGTTGAGAACTGGATCTCTCAACCGCTGCTGCTGGAAGTGTCAGTTAATAAAACCACTTTGGAAAACCATTTGATAGTTTCAAATACAGCTGAACACTTGAGTACTACGTGACTCAGCACTTTTACTTAAGAGAGACCAACAGAACTTTGAATATATTCATTAGAAGACCTGTAGGAAGTATATATAGCAGCGAATTCCTAATGATCAAAAACAGGAAACTAACAAAGTCCAATAACAAGAGATTGAACAAATAAATGACTGAATAGTCATATAATCGGGCATCATATCGCTGTGGGAATGAGCAGATTGTTGCTACTCTACTTCATCTCAAAATGTGATGGTGTGGTTAAGACACTGAAGCAGTCATGCTGTATGGTACTATTACCATATGAAGTTCCAAAATAGGGGAAATTAAACTATGCTGTTAGAAGTTGGCCTAGCATCAGCTTTTGTAGGTGGTGGGAGGGAACATCTGAAGGGGAGCACTTTTGGGGTTGGTGGGGTGCTGAGTATGTTTCTGGTAGAAGTGGTAGTTACAGTGTGTTCAGATGTTGAAAATTCATCAAGTTGTTGACTTATGTGCATTTTTCTGCAAATATATTCTACTTTAATACTAAGTTTCCTTAGTCATATATATATATATATATACAGATGCTAGTTCTTAATTTTTGACTACCACTGTAGCCAGATAAATCAACAGAGATTTGCATATGTATAAACTAGGAGTTTTATGGCATATTATGACCTATATTGTGGGAGAAATGTTAATTTTTCTTGATAATGCTTCATTGGCCTCTCAGTTTTTCTGAACCTCACAATTTGAGAAAGGAAATGTGAATTCTATCAATACCAGCAATTATTCTTGCTTAGCATTCATTCAACCAAAACATTTCTGACTGGTCATATTTTCACCAGGTCATGGAGTTTTTTTCTTGTCTCTGAGTCTATAATAAAACTTCTGATGATTTTTATACCTATGAGAAAAGAAGCATAGGAAAAATAACTGAAATCCCACGACCTGGCTTAAACAGATTCTGAACCTTTATTTAATAGGAAACAAGGTGGGAAAATTCCGAAAAGTCTTCACATAGACAGTCTTCATTTGCAGTAGTAACTGAAAAAAAAAAGGCAACATAGAATGTTGAAAGAACCTTAGCAAAGGTCTAAGAGCTATTTTACAAAATGTTCAGGTAGTGTGCAAGTTGAATTTTCATATTCTCATCTCACACAAAATTAACTTAATTCTAGTATAAGAAAGGGACTAGAAGAAGAACAAACTTGTGTTTTAAAAACTAAAAGTTGTGAAACACCATCTGGCAAAGAGTCTATTTATGCCTGAGACTAAATATTGAGACTCAGGTCTGTCCTTTCTTTGACTTCCCATACTTCTACTTTTTATTTGACCGTTGTGGAAAATCACCTGATTTGTTTCAAGGTCACAGATGGTAGCAAAGCAAGGGAGGACTTAGCATCTCAAAACTTCAATCCCTTTCTCTTTCAAGCCATGGTAGAAATTCCAAATAATAGACTAACAACAGTTCAAAGATCATAAGTGTGATATTAATCATCACTTGCAAAATATGTATTTCAGCTGGCTTCCCTTGAATTCCCTCCAAAGAAGCTGTTTGGAAACAAGGATGAACGTGTGATTGCTGAGAGGCGAAGTCACTTAGAGGTAATAGAATTAAACCTACTTTCTCTACATGCAGAAAAATTGCCATCTGATTGACCAGTGAAAATTACTCTTATTGAACACAGTCACTCTTGTTCATGATTAAGAAGGTGCTGCTTCATTGACACAGGAGATGGCAGCAGTATATTAGAAGGTAATGATATCAGTTTATTTAAAAGATAAGGCATTATCCTGCTCTGGTCTAATAAAACATGTCTCTGATTTGTGAGGAGATACATTTATTCTAAGGGTTAGGAAGCAGGTTGTGAGTGAGAACTAAATATTCACCATCGACAGATGGTGTGTAATGCAGGATGAGGGTATGACGTTTGTTGCAGAAAACTTGAATTAATTAGCTGAAGAGTTATAGTATTCCATGATTGTTACTTTTTCGAGATAGTTGCAAAAAGACACGTACCTATTTTAATCACAGTTGGCTTTTGTTTGATTTATTTTAACTCAATCTTCTGAGCCACCTACATGTAGAACTTTGGTTCAACACAACTGTTGTTTTTCTAACTGCCTTACTGCCAATACACATTGTTGACTGCTTTATATAGTTGGTATTTCTTTTCAGGATAGAGTTGCTTATTTGGTTGGAATCTGATGCTAAAATGAGGTTGAGTCTGTGTGCAGAGGCTCATCAGGTTGTTGGTGACCCTCACATGGTGAGCTACCAGAATAAGATTACAAATAATACAGTCTCCAATTTAAGAAGAAAATGTCACCTGTTTCAAGTGAAATCAAATGAGAGATGACATCAGAGTTTTTTCTGAGTAGTAATGCATTACGTAAAAATTAATTATTATTCCTATTGCTAGTGACTACCAGCTAGAAAGAGCTGCCCATGCTGTCTGCTTCAGGACAGTGAACCAAGGATTAGGGAAACTTCCAGAAGCAGGAGGTTCCAGGGAGAGCAAAAGGGCAGAAGTGGAAGGTATGGAAAGATTGAAGACTAGGAGACTGTGGTCCAGGAGGGACATTTTAGAGTTTTGAAATCTTCAACGGAGAACTGTTCTGAGAAAGGATGTGCTTGAGGGTGTGGTCATGCTTATAGGGCATTTTAACTAAATCATCCAGTTGCGCTTTTGAAGCCGTGGCACTGCTCAGACTGAGCTTTGGATGGATCATTGTAGGGTTCTAAAAATATCCTATGAGATGACATAACCCTAATACCCAAAGAATTTGCCTTCAAGCAAAAGATTATCATGGTGAGCATGTTTGACTGAGTTCTCATAAAGGTGTGATCATATACTATGCAAAAAATCAAAAAGTAGCAATAACACTAGTGATGTTTCTCTTTACCTTACCCTTACCACCTTCTGTTATCTTAACTCACCTTGAATGGAAACATGGAGAGTGATCATATATAAACACAAGTTTATAATGCAAACCAGCAGAATGTGGACTGTTGTTATCCCACAGTACTCAGGGTGCTAATGTAATGCACATGGGGAATACCCATGGTAAGTTGAATATACTGTGTTATGTGCTTTTGTGAGTGTAGCTATTGGTGACACTTGTCTTTCCATTCCTCCCTCCAGAATTACCAAATTTCAGAGCACTCTTTCCTTCTTGGTACTTATAGGTAGACTGTGGGTTTGTTTTTTTGTTTGTTTGTTTGTTTGTTTTGTTTTCATTATCTCCTTAATCAGTTAGCCCTATTAAGCCATCAGCTATTGATGAACATTTCTGTTAATGCCTGTACTGGTACAGGGATCTTTTCCCTTGCCTGTGCCTGTTCTTTACCCATAGGATTAGCCTTTATAGAATGAATTCCACGGCTCATGAAAATCAGCACTTACATTTTAAATTAAATGTGTTTCACCTAATACTGACAGCCAAACCTTGGAACACTATGGTTTGTAGGAATGAATGTAATTCAACTTCACTTTAATGAAAATTAACTTGAGATTCCTCATTAATTTCCTTTGACTATTGTGACTTTTTTTTAATCTAACATCCTAAATCACTGTTTGATATAGTGTATTTTCTTGTGAAAATTAGCATAATTCTGTTCCCTGTTCTTCCTTTTCAGTTTAATTCATTTATATTTATTTAATTCTAGTACATACTGAAGATAGTGCTAGGTATTTCCTAGCATGTAAAGATAAATGAGACAGTTCTTTCCCTTTAAAAACATGTTTAAATTTTTGCATGAAACCAAGAGATATAATTAAATATATAAACCCATGCTGGAAGATGAGTTCCAAGAGTACACAATTTGTATTAGAGCATAATAATATAGGCTGTGTTTATTCCAAAGAATTATCTGGTGATTTTTAAAATCCAGAAATGCAACAATGATGTAAACCTCCTTACCCAGAGAGAACTGTATAAAACAGTGTTTTAAGTAAACATTCAATTGTGTTTTGATCTTCCTTGTTATAAAAATATTTCCAAGATTTGGATCTTATGTTTATCAGCAAAAAATAAAACTGTTTTCACATTCAATACATAGACACCAAATTGACATTTTCCAAGTTATACAAGTTGAATCTGTTAAAATAATTATTTGTACAAATGATGGGATTAGTAGAACTCTTCATGAAATGTTTTAGAGATTGAGCGCTTACCTTGTGTAGAAGAACATTAGTTGTGTGTGTGGTGATAGTGGTGGGGATTGGACTGTGGGGCTCCAGGGATTGTAGCGTTGAATATATTGCAGGCTAGAAGGTTGGAGTGAGTAACAGTGGTTAGCGGAGGAGTATTAATATGGCCTCCCATGCTAACTCCTAACTGATGAACTTATATCAACTTCACACACACAAAAATTGCTCTGTAACTCTGATTTGTTTTTCCAGAATCTGGGCTGTCACTGCTTTATAGTTCATGTTTAAATACCACATGACACTTTTGCTCAAAAAGGACCATAAAATCTCTCTGAAGATCTCTAAGGTGGTTAGATCGTCCTGTTACTGCCTCTGTGTCCTTGCTAGAACCAGTTCCATGGACATATGTATGTGGTGGGCACACCCTGCCATCACACTGTCAGATTATATCCTGATCCCCCCAAGCATGACATGCTTCCCAGGAGAGAACCCAGATAGCAGCCCAGGAGATACAGGTGGGCAGGTAAAGCTATGGAGGTAATAGAAAAAGAATACTTCAGTCTTTGCCTGAGGAGTTATTTTAAACAGAAAGCTGCTTTTTACTCCTATTTAAAGCCAAATACCCTTATTATTATGTTAAACCACAGGAAACTGCTATTGTTGTAGGTCAAAAATAGAGGAATATTGGCAATTTCAGTGTTTCCACATACTGTCATCTCACATTTACTAGTATTTACTAAATTCCCTGCTTGAGTGAAATGCTGCTGTATCAGACCATTTACTCCTCCCAGCCAGCTTTTAAGGTGTGTTCTATTGTTATCTCCATTTTATAGGTATGAAGTTTAAGTCTTGGGGAGGATTAGGCAGGTCAGACAGTTAGTAAGGGTGGATTCACACTGAGTGCCTTTCACAACAAATCCTGCTCTTAGTAATCAGCATACTATGAGTTTAAAATGAGACTGAAGGGCCTCCATGGTGGCCTAGGGGTTAAGTCTCAGCACTGTCACCACTGTGGCCTGAGGTGGATCCCCACCCAGGGAGCTAACCAACATAGGGCAAAGCTGACCTCTCCTGCCTCACCAGCTGCTCCCCTCAGCAGTGTATTTCAGTCAGTCTGCCTGTTCTTCCCACTCTGGCTCTGGTGAATCCTCTACCTCCCACCCCCACCCCCACACCTCTGGTGTACACCCCAGTTCTTTTATGCATACATAGATAGGTAGGTAGATAGGTAGGTAGGTAGGTAGGTAGGTAGGTGGGTAGGTAGGTAGGTAGGTAGATAGATAGATAGATAGATAAATAGATAGATAGATAGACAGACAGACATAGAAAAAAGAAAGGATTGGATCGCCCTGTAAAGAAATGACATTTCTTTTGAAGAATGTCTTCCATCATTACTGTCAGAATATTATCTAAGATCCACCATCTATTTATTCCTGAATGCCAGTGTTCATTTAGCAATTATTGAGCACCTGGTCTGTGCCAAGCAGTGTTCTAGAACTGAAGAAACTAGTTACCTCATCTCTTAACGGACCGTGGTGATAGTTCTTTAGAACTATATCTTTTATTTTTAGTTATAGAAAGATGTTTATTGTGATTATTGGCTTTTATAGATTTACTTCATGCCTCATCCAAGGTTCTGAATCTCAACTGTTTTTATTTTTTTAGAGACAGTGGGTCATATTGTTCCCTTGAAGATTTATTTCCTATCTGAATTATATAAATTCCTATCTGAAGAATATAAATTCATAACTTTAAAGAGATTTTTGTGCTTTTGAATATTATATATTATACATAGATAGACGTATATATGCATTATGTACATATATTTGTACAGATCAAGTGATTTCAAAGAACATAGGTACAGTATTTATAGCAGTAGACCTTCAACATCCTAAGTTGAGTGATGTGACTCTAGAATATACTGCTTCTCAAATTCCAGTGGGAAAGGGATAGTTAATTTAACTCTCCATCATTTACCAGTACTTTTGCAAAATGAATGAGAATTACTAGAAAAGTGAAATGAAAAGTTCATGTAAAATACAAGGCCTATTTTATTTTATGATATATAGCTTTAACACACATAGAATTATTGTTATGAACTGCAGTAAGTATTTAAACTACAAACCTTAATTTCAATAGCATTCTTCTGGAATGACTATGAAACCTTCCCTTCTCTTCTTTAAATACTCTGTCACTTTCCTGCTTGTATGAAAAGAAACGTTTGTCTCAGAGATTTCCTCTTGTACTCTTCAATTACTTGAATGCAACAGAATTGATATCTAACTTTAATTCTTAATTTGCCATGATATTTCACATATGCTTCACATTCATTGAATCGTTCACTGAATTATCAGAAAATCTTCCCACCTTAGGCCTAAATTAATGTGTTTTTTTTCTTTTGTTTTCATTGGTTGATGAGAGATGCCTTTTGGATTACTGTTTTCAGAGAATGTTATCTACCTGGAAGCATTTCATCTAATTGTCTTTAACAGTCTTTCATTTCAAAGAGTAATTGTAATTAATGAAAACAAGTGAAATCCAAAAAACCTAGAAAATTTTCAAGACTAAAGCAACCACCTCTGTAAATAAAAACCTGAGAAATTTCTAGAACGTTTTCTTCCAAGTGCTAGAGCAGACAGCAACTAAAGGCTGCTCCTTACTTTCTTCCTCATTTTCATCTCATTCTATCTTACTATTAAGATAGGTAAAAATGGGCCTCCCTGGTGGCACAAAGGGTTAAGCACAGCACTATGAAGCTATCCAGAGCCACTGAAGCATGAGTTCCATACCTGGCAAGGGAGCTTCCTACATGGCGCAGCGGACCTCTCCTGCTTCTCGCGCTGCTCCCCTCAGCAGTGTATTTCAGTCGATCTGCCTGTTCTGCTCCCTACTCTGTCTCTGGTGGATCTTCTCACCACCCCACACCTCTGGCCTACACCCCAGTTCTTGTATGCATAAATAAATTTAAAAAAAAAGATAGGTAAAAATAATGTGGTAACTATGAGTGAGGATCTTGGAGCAGATCATCCTAGTCTTTAATGTCACAATGGATTTAATGTCAGTTTCTGTTTCGTTATCTGTAAATGAAGATAATACCACTGTCCTATGTGAAAGTAATAGGGCCCTGTGGCTCATTTTAGATCTGCTTTAAGAGCCAAGGGAAGACAAAAGAGTACTGGCTAACAGCAATCATAAAGTACAGTGATATCTTAGTTTGTCACATGTACTTACAAATCTGTTTCTGAGGGCAAAAACACTAAAATAATGAGAGTAGGCTCATGAATGGTGATAACTGAAAGATACCAGGCATCTCTTGCTTGTCTTTCAACCTGTGAAACTATAATCTAAAAGTAGAAATAGTTTTTAGATGATTTAATTATAGTGGAGCTGTTGTTCATTGTGAAAAAAGATCAGAGGCTCATGATGATTATGAAATAAGCAGTTTCCCCATATTTACGTAGCTGTTGTTCACAGTGAATAGTTCTGCCTGCGTGTGCCCTGGATTGCTGACGGCAAGCCTGGCCACTGGGGAGTATCCAACCTGGCTTATCCCTTGAGCTTCTGCCTATGGGGTAAAGCAACAAGTGTCACTGCCTTCCCATCAAAGACCCCCAGAAATACATCTGTTGTTTGTTTTTGTTTTTTTTTTTTTTTGAGAGTGTTGGATTTATTGATTCATTGCACAAAGGGAGAACACACACCATGGGAAGCATGATGGCATCTCTGTAAGATGCTACACAGTATTTATGGTGGGATCTGGGTTTGGGTTCAGTGATCTGCAGGGAGCACAAGGAAGTGAACTTCACCCTGAAATGTCTGCTGGGCTAATTGTGTGATTGAGTGTCCTAACAATTCTTATCTAGAAGGTAAGAATAGAGTGAGTTTAATACTGTGATTCATTTAAAGAAAAAGTCACCTGTGTTAGCCAGAATTTGATCATATTTATGGTTTGTACAATGTTCTTGACTTTGTCTGTGTTCAGACATGATTAAATAGTGGTTTTGTTTGTTTTCTTTTGTTTTTTTTTTTCTTGATCCTTCCTGGTTACAGAGTAGTCTTGCCTGGTGTTCCTACTCTGAAATTGTTTACAGTTAACAGAACACTGTATCAGGCCAACTCTCAGCTAGGTTTTTTTTTTTTTAAAGATTTATTTATTTATGCATACAGGAACTGGGGTGTAGACCAGAAGTGTGGGATGGTGAGAGGATTCACCAGAGACAGAGCAGGGAGCAGAACAGGCAGATCAGCTGAAGTACACTGCTGAGGGGAGCAGCGGGGAGAGGCAGGAGTGATCTGCTGCGCCATGTGGGAAGCTCCCTGGCCAGGGATCAAACTCTTGCTGCAGTGGCTGTGGACAGCCTCATAGGCTGAGACTTAGCCCATTGCACCACCAGGGAGGCCCCTCAGCTAGTTTTTTTTTTAAAGAGACGCTCAGAGTTTGTAGGTGTCATCCTTTCTAATAGGATTAGTGAAGTAATGAAGAGTTTTCTTCAAAATAATGTCTTGAGAGTTCAAATTCTTTATTCAGTTTTAATAGTGGCTGTCTGTATTGATATAGCTCCACTGTCCCCCTGCCCCCTTCCCTGCCTACCCCATCCCTGTGGGGGGTCACTTTTTTGTCTTATGGTGCTTGCAACACACACAGTCTTAACTTTTCTAACTAATACATTTCTCATCCTACTTTAGTTTTATTTTCAAACCTTAAATTTCCAACACTAGAATCACTTAGTTTAGATATTTTAGCCCTTTCAGTTCCAGAGTAAATTTCAGGAGGTAAAAAAAAAATCCTTCAGTTTTTTCATTCATTAGCTATCTGAAAGATATCTAGCAATTCTCTGCTTAATTTAATGTTCATTCCATCTACTCTTTGCTGATCTTACAAAATGGGTAATGGTAGAATCAAACATAGGCAGAGATTTAAGCAATACCTCACAGAAAGAACCAGTTCTTCCTTATTAATGTTTTTATATTTCTTTTAGTGATCTCATTATTCACATTAGCGGAGCTGTTTTCTGTTACTAGTACATTGTTCCTGTTATCAGTAGCAAAGCATTTTTGAAGGGAGAGAAGTGACCATGGATATATTAGGAGTTGGGGGTCTGTTTCGTCATCTTGCTTCCTGGAGTCAGAGGAGCTGAAAATGCTGTGATCATTTGGCTAAATCTAAGAAGGGGAAAGAAAAGTCAGTGATGTGGGACTAATGTGGAAGGTTCTAAAGTCAGACCTGAATTTCGAACCTTTCTTTGTGACACACCGGGATCTGTGAAATGAGAAGTCAGTTTCCTCCCTAAACTTCAGTTCCTTACTTATTAAATGGCAGAGTATTATTGGTTGTACAGAATTATTGGAATTATATGAGAAAGATACTCTAAGTAAGCAATGCCATAAAGGGAGAGAAGGAAATATGAGTAAGAATGAACCTCTCGAGTCAAACTGCCTGTCAAGAAATCATTTTATGCAACAAAACTCTTACAGTGTTAATGTAAAATGGTCCTTTATGGTCACATTACAGAATGAATCTCCAGCTGGAGGGAAAACTCCACTTTGGTTTCTGTGAGCAGTCATTGACTTAAGAAGAATCCCAAACAAATGTTTCCACATTTTCTTAAGAGCATGAGGTTACGTTGTTATTAAAAGGAAGGTAGTCATCCTCAAACAAATTAAATTTTATACATATTTTCTCCAGTGTTAAGTATATGATAATTTGTATTTTATTATGTTACTCATTCATTACTCTGAAATTTGAAAATCTCTATTGTATATGTCTTTACTAAGAACCATATTTATTCTCTTGTTCTTTCCAAATTCAAGACAGATAACTATCTTCATGAATCAATGTGTTTCACACTCTGCAAATTAATGAAGTACTCACTAAACAGACCACCCTTGCAAATTACATTTGAACACAGAAACCAAATAAGAAATCTCTTGTAATCACATAATCCTAAAATAGGTTAATAGCCAGGTGGGCACTTATACAATTGATAAACAGTTAGAAAGACACTTTTCCCCTCTAATTTTCCTGTATTAATACAAAGACATTTTCAGTTCATGCTTCGTTCAGAGGACCTTCTTGTTCTTCTATTTTGTATCACTTAGCATATATTAAGTGACTTATATTGCCTTTAATTGCACTGTCAGTATAATTTGTTAAAATTTTTTCTTCAAGGGTCACTTAAGAAATTTGAACATAGGTTGCCCCTTCCTCTACCTCTTGACTTTGTACTGTACTAAAACTGAATTCCCCTTAGTTCTGTCAGGCAGAAAAATTGAAATTATCTTCTGTCAAGTTAGTGTGAAGTACATTAGTTTTAGCATCAAAATGTGGTTATAATTTCCCATGGCAAAGAGAAGAGAATCTCCATTAAAGGACATGGCCCTAGTTCTGCTTGGTACAGAGTGACCTTCTTTGGCAATCTTTTGCAACCCATTCAGTTTCAAGAGAAATTGTTTCTACCTGGAGTGTTGAATTTGTCAATATTAGGTATTAAAATAATTATTTGAATCAAAGAATGCATTCTTTTGCAAATTTCTACTATGTGGAATGCTGTGCAGCTATCTCCAACTTTCATTGTATGAAAGGAACTTTGAGAGAGGGTCCGTCACCTATACCTTCTCTTTCTACTTTATTCCTCATGACAGTGTAGACAAAACCAAAAAGAAAAGGTAGTAAACCCCACTGACACTTAGATTTACTCCATTGACTCACCATGTTATTGATCTTTTTTCATTTTCATCCCTAGCCTCTATACACATGCACATTTGGAATTATCTTAAAAAGATGCCAGACATCAGATTATTTCATCTATGAATATTTTAGCATGTATTTCTTAAAAAGCAGGACTGTTTTTTAAATCACAACCACATGCCATTATCACACCCACTCGGAAACATATAAAATTAATCTCAGTATAAACAAATATTGATTAATGTTCAGGTTACATCAGTTTTCTCCTCTTTTCCCCCAGAAGATGTACTTGAATGAAGACCCAAATTTCATACACATATAGCATTGCTTCATAGGTCTCTAAAGATTTTTATAATATATAGATTTCCCTTCCTCCTTTTTTCCTCACTATCTGTTTGTTAGTGAAATCATGTCATTTATTCATTGAATTCTAACACTGTGGGTTTTGCTAATTGCATCCCCATGGTGTTATTCACCATGCTCTTCTAATCCTGCATTTTCTGAAAACCATTAGTTACATACACAGGCTTGATCAAGTTAAAGTTTGATTTTTTTTGGCAAGAACACAGTTTAAGTGGTGAGGTCTGATGGTCTCTCTTTCAGCTTTTACTGTCTTTATTAGAGAATCCAGTGATGATTATGGTCATGTCCCTGCTCAGGATTGCTGCGCCAGTACCCAACAGTCAGAAGCTGCCTTCGCGCTTATCGGAGGATGTGGTTCCTAAAGCAGTAGTTCTCACACCCGTCTGGCTCATATTTGAAATTGTCTTAAGCATTTTTTTGAAAACCATATTCCTGGACCTTGTTCTGGTAAATTCTGACTTAGTAGGACTACAGTAGAACCTAAGTATCTGAATTTATTGTGGAAAGATGAGACTGCTGTGGGGTAGACAGGAAAAGCCAGACCCTAAAACCATCTCCATGATTTTGGACCTGATCCAGATGACAGTGAGGAGCCAGTAGTGTTTTAAGTAGAGGAAGGATGAGACCTTACTACTGTGGAGAGAACCATGGGAGCAGGAAAGATAAGAGGCAAGAAGGATGTAACAACCAGGCTGGCTCTGTCTTTAGCTAAGACACAACTGTGGCCTGAAGGAGGATTGATGGCAGCTGGAATGAGAAACGTGGGTGAATGGTAGAATCAGCTTAGCTGGCCACTTGAGTGAGAACTGGGAGTGGTGATGCAATTAGTGGGTGCCCAAGATCCTGGACATCACCTTAACACAGTGAAACCTGGTATTAAATATGTCTGTGAATTGTATGTTTCTACACACAACCCTCAGTATTGAAATAGTGCTAATTTCGAGTTTGAAAATTGTTAGTCAAGGTTCTCCAGAAAAACAACCAGTAGGGGTACGGGTGTGTGTGTGTGTCTGTGTCTGTGTGTCTGTGTGTGTGTGTCTCTGTGTGCGTGTATGCACACACATGCATGTAAGCAAGTGGCTTACACAATTATGGATACTCAAGATCAAGAAAGTCCTATGATTTGCACTTGGCAAGCTAGATACTAAGAGAGAGCAAATAGTACAGCTGATGGTGTAAGTTCCACCTGGAAGCTAGCACTCTTGAGGCCCAAAAAGAGCTGATACTGCCATTCAAATCCCCAAACAGGAAGAGACTGATGTCCTGGCTCAAGTCAGTCGGGAAGAGTTTCCCTTATCTTGAGGGATGGTCAGAGTTTTTGCTCTATTCTTCCACATTAGGAAGAGCACTCTGCTTTATTCAGTCTGTTTACTCTAATATTAATCTCATTCAAAACCCCTCACAGACACACCAAGATCATGTTTGACCAAATCTCTGGCACCCAGTAGTCTGGTCAAGTTGACACATAAAATCAATCATGGCAGGAGCTATTTCTGCTCATCCCAGATCTAGCTGCAATGGTAATTTTTCCATTTATTGGGCTTTTAATGTTCCAGTATCAGTATTCAATTACAGTCCCACCTCATGTGCAGTTCTAGAATTAAGTCAGTAACATCTGTCATCTCCCCAGCTCCCGCATCATTAACAAGGTGAAGCTTGACAAATATATGACCATCTCCACCTCTTTCCTGTTCATGGAGATAGCAGCAGCTGACAGTGCAGCATGGCCCACGATGAAAACTTCAGAATGTGCATGTTCTGTTTATAGTTTGGTGTAGAACATTTTTCATTTCCTTGGTTACTTTTAAAAGCAAAATGAAATGAAGCCTGAACAGTGCCGTGTTAAACAGCTGGAGGGTTTTTCCTACTCTCCTTGTAGATCAGGCATTGCTCTTTGTTTTCTTGTATTAAGTGTCTCACTGCCTCTGAAGCAGCAGCAGGTAGCAAAAGTGGCATAGACAAGAGGAGCATGCAAGCTCCCTCTGTTGCTGGTACCGGAGGTGGCTTGCCTGCCTGGCTCAGAGACAGATGTGAGCTTCAAGTTGCTATTGACCTTATTGTTTACTCTGCTTAATTAAATACCATTTTAATATTTTCTCATTCTGCCACCCCTTACATCTCACATTCATGCTGTGGCACAGCGGGGGTGAAAAGGAAAGGTCTTTTAAACTGAAGTACATAATTAGCTCCCAGGCCTCCAGAGAAAACTCAGAAACACAGCTGAAAGGAGGGAAAAGAAAAGGGCGAGGGGAGCCACTTGATGGCCACCAGCCATAGAATAGCCACATGATGATGGAGGGAGGGAAAACATTGACCATCTTCCTGTGATGCTACAGTTAAAATTATGTTGGAATTAGTGACCATTTTGAATCATGTAACAATAATGCAATGTTTATATCATTAACTTCTGGTTGTATTCCTATTTATTCATTCATACTTGCTCATTTCTGCCAGTGCCTGCTGTTTTTTCTTCCCCCGCCCCAGTGTATGCATCATTAATACTCATTGGAGGAGACTTATGTATATATTAGTAATTATAAAATAAGATAAAGCATAATATATTTAATTATTAATAGACTATTACACAAATATAAATCATAGAGTTATGTAGATATAATATAGATATAGCTTATAGCTATCTAAGTTATAGATGTATAATCTGTACATCTATAAATGTGTTTAGGGATGTCAGGATATCTATTCAATTTAGATATAATTATATAAATTACCATATAATAGAATAAAAAAAAATCTACTCATAAAAATGTAAAACACAAGCCTCCCTGGTGTCACAGTGGGTTAAGCGCAGCGTTATAAAGCTGTCCGCAGCCGTTGAAGCACGAGTTCGATCCCCGACCAGGGAGTTTCCCGCATCGTGCAGCAGACCTCTCCTGTCTCCCCCACTGCTCCCCTCAACAGCATACTTCAGTCTACCTGTTCTGCTCCCCACTCTGTCTCTGGTGAATCCTCTCACCATCCCACACCTCTGGCCTATACCCCAGCTTGTATGCATAAATAAATCTTTTTTAAAAATGTAAAGCACAACAGTTCCTGGAAATGATTATAGTGTAGCCCAGTCCCCGGGGTCTCAGCTTTGGGGACAGTTCGAGCGCTCTCTGATGGGCATGCCACAATCTCTCCTAGTAGATATTAGCTGAAAAAGTGGGCAAGTTGGGCACTTATGGGTGCCTCTTTATCTCCTGAATGCTTTGGAATCATTTTGATGATGGATTCACCTTAGACCCACTGCATGAGCCACATTCACCTGAGTTCTTATCACCTAAACTTGCATTTTAACTCCTTAGGAAATTCTTGTTTATCCTTGGAAAATAATAAATAAGCCTGCTAAATCAAAAAAGACCTCATCAGGAAATTGGATGTCCAAGTCACGGGGAGGAAACAAAGCCGCGGCAGCCAAGAGCAGAGACAACACCACTGGCTCCCAAGGCGATGATCACGGAACAGAAGCGCCCTCTCTTTACACTTAAAGTTAGGATCCCTCTCCCCACCCCTAATCACCACCAGTTCCGGTTCTGACCCATAACGGACAACATGCCACGTGCTTTCCCATGTCCCTTTGTCCTACCTGTGCTATTAGCTGTGGCCACAGAGGACAGCATGTGCTGGCTGTCCCCCACCGTCTCTCAGCCATTTCCTCCATCCTGCTCTAAAATCAGGTCAGTTTCCTCAAGCTCTGACCTTCCACAGGTTGGAGGTGAGGCCCTGGAGGTGACTCTGAATAGTGAGGGTTGTGCCTGCCTTCCATCCTTTCCAGGGGCAATTGGGAATTACAGTCTACATATTTCTCAAAAGGTTCCTAGCAGGGCTGAGTACGATTGGCCACAGCAGTAACGCTCTTTATTGCCTTTTCTCCTTTTCCCTCTCTTGCTTTCCTACCTGCTTGCTTTTATTTCTTGGATCACCCCCTAAATAAACAACCTCAGTCTCAGTTTCCAGCAGATCTCAGATAGTCATTTAGAGGTATCTGAGCTTCTGCATTGCTTGTATATCAGGTTCTCCAATATGGTTGTTTCATTATAACACACGGATAAGGAAAAAATCCCAGCTGAATTGAGTGAAATGACATATTAGTGGACCTGTTATGAGTTGGGTGAGTTAATTAAACTGTTAATATTATCATTTCAATTAAAGTCACAATTTTCAAGAACACATCAATGCTGTTAAGTACACACTTGCCTATCCTTTCTGAGCCTGTTTCCACGAGTATGGGTGTATAAACCTATGGCTGTTTTATGCATGTTTTAAAAACATTTTTTAATGTTTTTTATTTTTATTTAAAAAGCCAATTATGGATCTGCTCAAACAGTTCTCTTAGGCTTTTCTGAAAAGCGTCCCCTGGGCTCGGTTTATACCCTCTATTTCCCTTTCCCTAGCAGCAGCTGGGGAAGTACCTTTTGGTATTTTTCTCCAAACTAAGACTGTATTCATGTGTTGCATCTTGATTTTTTGGTTCCACATACATGCTGTTAACATCCCACTGCCCTCCTTCAACTTGCCGGCACACCTGCCATTCCCCTGCTTCGTCCTCCCACTGAGTGTGAGCATTGCTGGAGAACAGCTTGTGGGGTGGCTTAGTTTATTAAATACTGATCTTCAAATGCTGGCCAGGTGTATGAATCTCTTCTGAAAGCATCCGGCCATCAGGTATTCTGTTAATACAGCCTTTTGAAGAAGTCTTTCCTTGAAATTTCTTCCCTGTTGTATTTAGACTGCATCATACCCCTTCTCCATCGTTCTTTGTTCTCTTGCATTGTTTCTCCTGCTTCCTGTATCCTATGTCTTCCTTGATTTACTCCCTTGTTTTGATGGAGCACTTCTCTAGTAACTTCCTGTAAAATGATATCGAAGATGTAAATTTCTCGAAACACATCTGAAACTATCTTTCTTCATGCACACATTGACTGGATATAATATATTAGTTGGAACACATTTTCTTTCAGAATTTCAAAGGGATTTCTCCAGTGTCTTCTAACTGTAGTGCTGCTGTTGAGAAGTTCAAAGCCCTTTTGATACTGGATCCTTTGTAGGAGACAGGATCCTTTTCTCTCCTCTACCAAAGCTTATATAGGGCCCTCCCTCTGTCCCTAGTGCTCTGAGCTCCCACACTTCTCTTGGGGAGCAGTCCATCTCTTCTGCTGGAGTTATCTCTGTGGATTTTATCTCTCCCATGTCCTTGATTTCTGGGAGGTTTTCATGATATCCTCTCAAGGTTTTTTTCTGTTCTTTCTTGCTGGAATCCCATTTATTTGTTTTGACCCTCCTTCTTGGGTCCCCCTCTCATTTTTCTCTCTTCCTATGATCTCCCTCACTCTTTCTTCCATTGTTTTAAGATTCTGCTTGTTACTTTGCATTTCCTACTGTTGTTATAAAGCCAAAGACCTGTAATAGCAATTTTGTTTATTTCCACTGATGTCAGTGTGTACATCTTCATTCATTTCCTTTGTTGCAACAGTCCAAAAGACATGCTCAAAATTCTTCCTGTCCATTTGTGTATTTAAGGACCTCCATTTCTATCCTATCTCCACTAAGTTTTCTACTTGTTGCTTTATATCAATATTTGTGAATCATCCTGTTGTCTCTTTCTTTCATCTTTTCTCTTTAAGCACTTCCACTTTGCATTGACCTTTCTTGAAGATGCTTCAGTCCCCTTAACTCCACTTTCTCAGATTTGTTTTCTGGATATACTGTATTAGTTGGAACACATTTTTCTTGGTTTAAAAGTGCACACTGTGAGGATTACTTTGCCAGTAATCCTCCACACCCTCACTTGTTGCCTTTGTAAACTGCATCTTTATTTTAAACTTTCGATTAATTGTTTCTTACCCTTGACAATCTTTTTTTTTCTTCTAAACACATCACTTATGTTTCACAATGTTAATGAATCATAGTATGTTGCAGCCCTTGGAGACAATATTTGGGAAACAAATGGATAATAATATCATTTTGTTCCAGTTCTATGAAACTTTTTATTTTTATTGTTTGTCCATGAAAAAAATTTCCATCCGGTTTTTAGATGTACTTATTTTTGTTCCCAGCAATTCATTGCAGTGTGTTTACATTTACATATATAATAGTCATTCTAGGCAACCAAAAAATAATTGACTTTCTCTAATCTGTTTTCTAATTGAGATCACCTGTTTCATATTATTTATAAGTAAAATTAAGAAACTGATATTGAAATCAAGAAAGCATTTGCTAATCAAAGTTGAAAATGATAGTAAATGAAGCCATTTCCTTTTTCTCAATGGACTTTCTTTTAGCCTGCCAAAAACAGAACCCCAGTTCCACTTTTATTTCAGAGCTTGTTGGGGCAATGCTATGAGCAGCAAGGGTTCTCTGCCCTTCCTCTCTCCAGAATCTACGGTATTTATGCTCATTGTTATACGTTGTTGCTGATTCACCTTTCCTTTTTCATTTATCTTCCAGTTCACAAAATTGTGTTCATGTGCAGTTTCTTATTTGAAAGAATCAGGGCATATTCAAATAATAGCTCACTCAATATAAACCGATGTGTCTTACTCTGAAAGGCAGTTAGTTACCTTGTGGCAAAAGCGGTAGATGTCAAGTTACCTAACATTAGTTCATATTTCATGGATAAAGACTCCATGGCTTTCTCCAAGATCCCCAAGCTGGTGAGATTTCCCTTTGATCTCTAAAATCTTCTTTCTCTCCACATTTTGCCTGTACGTTTTATCTTTACTGCACTACTTTCATAGTCTTTAAGCTAAAAACAGTTGCTGGTGCTAATAGTTTTGATGACTGAAAGTTTTCTAGTTCCCACAGTTTTCAAGTTCATTTGGTGTTTAACACAGCCAGACGGGAGTACCCAAGGAAGCACATATGTAAACAACTGCCTTATTGGCAACATTCTTTACTTCTCTTCTGCAGCGACTTGTCCGATTTAGGAGAAGGCCAGGACAGTTAAAGAAATTTCTAAAGTTTGCCTTTGATGGATAAGTGAAGATTTGATAGACATTCACATCCTTGGTTCAGGAGAAAGAAGGTACTATAAACCCATGAAATTTTGTTACAAGATAAGGTCCTAAGGAAGGAAAACCCATGCTTCTCATTGTTTATCAGAATCCGTTAACATTACCTAATAGCTGTCCATTGTGTCATTCCTCTAATGAATAGTATGTTTAGTGAGCCAAGTACTATGCTGAATGTATCTTTGCAGTGTATATTTTTTAAACTTAATTGTTTAATTCTGTAGATAATATCCATTTAGTAAAGGAATATTATACTTTCATTTGCTGTATAGAATATACACCTACCCTTTTTTAGAGCTAAAGATGGAGTAGAGAAGTTTTCATCTGGCTTTTCTTTCTGCCTCCTCTTTTCCTGAGAGAGTTGAGTCTCGGTCATTGTCCCCAGAGAAGGGGATCATTGGTGCAGATAATCCAAATCCCCAACTAATCCCCTCTGTGGGGTGGGGTCACAGGCCTACCACTAGGGGCCACAGTCATCTTTATACCTGGGCCATGACCATCGCTCCCTCCCGAACTTAGTGCAGTGTGTGGACACAGAGGAGGAACTCCCAAGGCAGGAGGATAATCTGCACATCAAGTAATCTCATAGGGATCATCAGGAGGCCCTTGTCCCAAGAACAAAAAAAGGGGCAGCAGGTCTTCCCTCCTGGAGTCTCGAAAGTAAACCCACTTGCCCTGCAATTCAGAGACTCAGTATTAACAGTGGTGTGCCAGTCCAAGGTCAGTCAAAGAAAATCTGCCATCATTATACAAAGCACACTAGGACAGATATTAAAGGGGAGGCTAGTTCTGCTCCATCCAAGCCATAGCTAATAGAGAGGAGGACATAGTCATTCCATCTTCTGGAAAAATCACACACATCCAGTTCTACTAAAGGGAAGGCTTTGGGATGCCATCAACTAAGGTGCAAGAACTACTTAATTCCCTACTGTTGTAGGTCCTGGTTCTTTGAGTTTGAGTGCATTGTAGCCAAGAGGTACCACACAGCATGATTCCCATTTGAAAGACTGTCAATCAAACTGGTCATTTGGAATAGTGATTCTGTCTCAGAATGTCAGAGACCCCTTTGAAAGTTTACACAGAGTAGGAAGGAATCATGAGCTTAGAAACAAAGTAATTTTCCTCCTGATGTATGTGTTAGAACCTGTCTCCAAAAATGTATCCTAAAATGAGATTTTGGAGGATAATTAATTTACCTGGTAAAGGTTAGATTTCTTTAACTTGGTTTTGCTGTGATTTCCCATTTTGAAAAAATGTTAACTCTACTTTAAAGTAACTCTTGAAATAAAGGGTCTGCCAATATCTGATATGAGGTGAGGTGACTTTGGAAAAAAGCCATTCCAGATTCTTGCTGTCTTCTATTTCCTTTGAAGGGGAAAACATTAAAGTTAAATACTTCCATATTTTAAGCTCATGTGTTTCTAAACCTCTAACAGAAGAGAAAATTAACATATTGTCTTATTAACTTCCCGAGTACAAAGCTATGCAGATAATGTCTACCACTTATTAAGTACATACTGTGAATTGGGCCCTGCCCTAAGACCTTTACAGATAATAGCTCATTTAATCTTCTGATCCTGAGAAGATAATGTAATCATACCAGGAAGCTAAAGCTCAGAGGAATTCAGGGACTTGCTCCAAACCCCTGTGCTGTAATGGCACCCCTGCAGATGGTAGCTGCATAGTGATTGGGTGCCCCAGGAGCTGGCTGGGCTTACAGCAGACCTAAGTCTACAGGGCTCTCTCAGCCTCCTCTTCATACCAACTGAGGATGCTGAATTGTTATGCTTCTGTGTTTAGCCTGTTACCAGGCTCTCACCTAAGTCCAAAAGTATCAGTAACCAAATACCGACTTATGGTGAGCACTAGGAACTAAACTCCTCCCACAATGTCCTCCCATTTTTGCTCCACTAAAATGAAGTAGAAGTGGGGCCTATCAGGCTCTCTGCAGCCTTTTGCCCAGTCAGTTACAGCTGAAGCATGTCACTTTTGGCTCACAAGTATGGGATAAACTGAATTCCTACCTCCCCCTCAGTGACCATAAAGATGAGACAGGTATTGACGTGTGTCCTGGAGGACATTTCTGTGCCTCAACTTCCTGTTCCAAGCATGTTTCGGGCTCTCTGTTGTGGCTTGTTTGTTTGAGGGGTTTTACCTTAAGCTTGTTCTGCTAGGTTGGATCATAGTGATCATTGAAGATACTTAATACTCTGAGCAAGAACATCAACCTGTAAAATTGAACATCGCATGGACTTTAAATGCACATCCCTTATAAAATTTTAAAGCTTGCTGGATTTTATTAGAATATGTGAACCAGACTGAGTATATTAAATTTATGAGTGCAATTGATGCAGTACCATAATAATTCAATACAATATGCTTATGTCATTAAACTCATAAAGAAGATTCTCTGAATAGCTGTAATGAATAGTTCTGATTCTGTAATCACAGACTAACATTTTCACCCTGATGAATTTTAACTTGGAGCTCTTAAAATTCTCTATAACATCAAGAAATAAGTGCTATAATTCAAGTGATGACTACTTATTTCAAGTATTTACTTTAAAACCTGGTATAGGTAGAAAAGAAGTCACTGCTAAAGACAGAATTATTCATTACAAATGCTAAAAAGGTTGGAAGAGGTTGGCATGTGTAGATTCAGTCTGTAATTTATGGCTAGTCATAAATTATAAATAGAAACCAAAGAAATTTTCTTTCCTTTTTTTGACTAATTTATTCCCTCATCTCTTTTTTCTTCCCACACAAAAGTATTTTGGTTATCAGTTGCTGTGTGATGAACTACTCCAAAACTTAATGTATTGCAGCAGCTGCCATTTTATTGCTTTTGGATTCTGTGGTTCTGGAATTTGGGCAGGGCTCAGCTGGGTGATTCATCTTTTCCAAATGGTGTCAGATCAGCCTTTTATCTGGATATACTCTGATCACGCCTCCACTAAGGCTTGGTTTCTGCTGTGGCATTGAAGCCTCCAGTGCCTTTCTTCACTTGCAGCATTTCCTCCAGGCTTTCTCTAGGTTAAAACAACTAACAGACCCCACTCAGAAGACTTGGCAGTAGTCCATAGGTCAGCGAGGAGACCACCAGCACACAGTGCAAAGACTTGTAGTCCACTGATCTAATGAGCAGTGCATCCCAGGAATGCATTCCCCATGCCGAATGGTTCATGCATACTGCACAGGTCAGTCATGCTACACTATTGGTGCCCCAAGCTCTGCTTCCCCACAGAATGTCTTTGTACATGCTGTCCCCGCTGCCTTGGACAGACTTCCTCCAGTATCTTCCTTCAGTATCTTTTACATCCTTGATTGTTATTCACCCCACAGGACTTGGTATAAATATCGCCTATTCCCAGGACTGGATTGAATGTCTTTCTTCTGTCCTTCAATAGTATCTCATCCCTGTTTTCTTGTTAACCATATTTTAATCATTTCTCTACTTATTCCTCTCTGACAGGCCTACAAATTACTTAAGATAGAAACTGAGTCTTATTTACTACTGAATCCCCAGCAGTGCTGGCATATAGAAAACTTAATAAATATTTGTTGGCTGCATAAAATAAAGTCCAAAGAGAGAGGGGTTGGTCATGAACAAACCTTGATCCAGTCCTTAGAGGATAAGTAGGATTTAGATGATAGGAGCAAAGCACTAATAAGAATAATTCTGAACAATGAAGAGATGTTGCAGGCCAGCCCAGGTGCTTAGTGCGGACAGGCAACAGGTCTGTTCTGTCCAACAGTGGCTACCCAGTGCCTGGCACACTGCTTCTGTAGAGTAGGTGTACAGAAACTCTACTGGACAAATGAGTGGCTGTCCTAATTTTATTGATATGCAGGACATTTGGGAGAATGATGGGAAAGAAACGAGAATATTTGATCCCTTGGAGACCAAATATAGGAGCCCTAAATAACAGAGAGATTTATAGAGTAAAATTTGTGTGAATTTAGAATTGAAAAGCCTTGAGTGGGTCTATTCATGACACATGGGCAGTGGTGATCAGACCTCACTCAGGCCTAGAAACCACCCAGTGAATCGCCATCCAGGCCTATCTCTCTTCAGAAGCCAACAGTCGATAAATTTTCCAAGTGTGCAAGGTAAATAAACTTTTATTAGATTGATAATTGTCTTTAAGCTGCCACCTTGGCTAATGACTTCTGGAAATAAAGAACACTATTGAACAGTCTTTCTTGTTAATATGTATGAAAAGAAGGTGGATAAGACCTCATTGTACTTTTTAAGAACATTTCAATTTTAGTAATTTCAGTAACTTTAAATTAAAGTATATATTTATGTTAAAATTTGCAAAATGAAGAGAACTTCCACAACAGTGAAATGAATGGGAGAATCGTTAGAATGGCAACGGTGGGTGATCTGTTGCACATGAAGTAAGCAGTGGGCATGGCTGCAGTTATGAGCTCTATTAAAGCAGAAACTTTTTAATAACATAAAATGGTCATGATTTTATTCCCTTGTTAATTAAAATATAGACAAAGGAGGCAGAAGATAAGAAGGAAAGGTATTCCAAATGGTTCTGAAAGCTCTATTTTCATTCCCACATCTTACACACACACCCCCCACATGGTTGAAATTCAAGGCAAATTCTGAGTGCCTACCTGAGTACAGTACAGACAGCCTGAAAGAGAGGGGCTGCCTTTGCATTTATGTGTTACATTTCAGATTTAAAGGACTACATCATGAGAGTTCTGTTAAATTATTGACTGTCTCTGAATTTGGAGAATCATTTTGTCAGCGTATTGACCTTGGCCAAGTCACTGCCTCTTGGGATCTCAGCTTACTCATCTATAAACAAAGGATATGCATACCTGTCCTCCTCCTCATGGTGTCTTAGGGGTCATGTGAGCTCGTGAACTGGGAAATGCTTTATACAGAATGCCGCAGACCCAAGTCCAAATTCAAGTTCTCCTGTTTTCCACACAGAACCTGATGCAAGTAGACCTTGTTTCTTTGTTCCTGATGTTTATATGAACTCCTCCCCTTCTTTGTCCAGTTTCCTGGTGTCAACCTTGCCTTTCTTTTAAGATCTCAGTCCTGAAAAGGAATGGCTGCAAGGCGTGTGTGTGTGTGTGTGTGTGTGTGTGTGCGCATACACATGTGCATGCATGACGTTTACACCCTGCTGCTCTTACATGCTTAGTCCCTATAAGCAGACTGGCGTTTCATCCACAAAGTCAGGAGATGAAAAGAAAAACCGAGCAGAGGCTATCTAAAGGCCAGCTTTTACCCAGATTGTTCCAGTAACTTCAAAGTGTGTTTCCCTTTAAATAGCACTCAGACTGAAATTGCATTGTAGGTCACATATGAATCATGTTAACATAATGGCCTTCATCAAGAATGTCTAAAACGAAATAGCATATTGTAGTCCTTTAATTTCCAATTTTTTTCTTCCTGATGCATTGTATTGATTGAGATACTAGCTAAAGCTCTAAAATAATTTACTAAATTCTTGCTGAATTACCCTGTATTGCTGTAGGGAGTATGTTTCACCTTTCAGAACTCATTAACACAGTCAACAGACCATATTAGCTTGTGTTTTGGTTCAAAAGAGAAATAATGTTTGGTTGTGCTTTGAAATTGTGTTGGAATTTTAATGATTAGCTTTTGTGCATATCTGGATTTAGGGCAGGAGCCTTCTAGCTTAACACTTGATGGGATGTGCCACTAGGATGTCAACTCATCTGCAGTGTTCTTCATGAAAGCCTCCTGGATGATTCTATTCCTAAGAGTATGGTGGGAGATTCTGTGGTCTGACAAGAGACCAGCTCCCAGGAGCTTGGAAATGGTATAGGTAGAGGGTTTCTTCTGGTTCCTAAATGGGGCCCGCCACCTGTTAGTTCATTGGGAGTTAGTGTCAATTAACTTGACTGCACAGAAAATGTCTGTGGCCGTTGTTAGTAAATTAACTCATCAACCCCAGGCTCTGGGCAGACCAAAGACGCTTCTGAAAATGCCCCTTTGCCAGATGTCCCTGATTTTCTCATGCTCTTGAAAATGCACTATAGCAACAGCTCAACAATCTAGAGGATATTTTCCCCAAAGGACCCTTGGTTCCAGTAGACTTAGTGGTATCTCATTTAGCTCTTTGGCTGTGAGGGACCCTTCTCAGAATGTGCATGGGAAAATCTCACCAGCCCTCTGCCCTAAGGCACTGAGAAAATCCATTCCGAAAGAAGGGAAAGGGTTTTGTTATGTTTTTCATTTTTGTCCCCCTCCCCACCCCCCCGCCAAGGGGAATCTTAAATGCTATTTGGGAAGGTAAATGGACACAGGGCAGTCAAAAAGTGGCCAGTGCCTACTAGAATACTGCAAGTAAGATATGGGTACATAAGCAGAGGAGCATCAGACTCTATGTAGAAGAATCTAAGCCTTCTAGGAAAGAGGTCTTTTCCTAGCATTGTATAGAATATTAACTCTGAACACCTATTGCTCACTGGTCTCCAGGAGACCCCAACAGGCCCAGGAAAGGCAGTGTATCTGGGTCAAGTAGCTGAGATGTCTAGTGTAGACAGCTTTACCCACTGTTGACAGCACTATTTAGGAGGTAGAGATAGAGGGGGTACTGTGGAGGGCATTCTCGTGGTAGAAACCCAACCTCTAGAGTTGGAAGATCTGGATTAGAGGCTCTGTGACCTCAGTTTCTTCATCAGGTAGATGGAAATAATCATAGTCCCTGCCTCATAAAGTTGTAGTCATTTAATGAAATATGTCATTAAAAATTAGCACTTCCCTGGAACACTGTAAGCCTTTGATGAATGGCCTTTCCATAGCAGCAACAAGATGGCAGTTGGTCAACCTGGTATTGCAAAGAGGAAATAGCCCTAAGGAAATACTCAGGGGGTACTTAGGAGGCAAGAGTCAAAAACTCAGTGGGTCTTTAGTAATGCCAGGATCAGAAACCTGGTGGGGAGTACCTAACCATCTGTACACCCCTCATTCATGTTTGCTACTCAGTCTCCCCTTTAAAAGCTCATAGTCCCTTGCAGGATTAGTGTCTTTGTTTTGAGGGGATTTTTAAACACACATGCCAGTTTAACTCTTCATTGGTGCAGACTCGGGGCAGGGCTGGGGGGCTGGAGGAAGTGGAAATGCATCCATCTCTCCCAGTCACTTCTACCCTTTACTTAATGCCACTGTGTAAGTTGACTTTCCAAAACAATAAATATGCCAACAGACTGTAAAAGAAAGGCATTTTAAGAAATCAAGGTACCCTTCGTCAGGACTGAAATATGCCTTAGAGATTAGTCATCTAAATGTGATTTTCTGAAAGTATTGATAAGAAGACAACTTATATTTTAGTGTTGGCCCACACAGCAAAAAGTAAATAACCTAGACAAATGTCTAACATTTCTTATTCTTCTTAAATCTGTTTTCTGAACTTGGAAAACAGATAAATCAGTCATCTGTCTCCAACATCGCCACACTGTTTTCCTCTGTCCCTCACCTCTTCTGTCTTCCCCTCTGTCCCAGCCTTCCTCTCTTGCCCTCCCCAGCCAGCTCATCCATCTCCGTGGCCTCCTTTCTTCTCTTCGCCCCTTTCCTTTCCCTGGACCTCTCACACAAGACAGGCTGTCTGGGAGACCCCTTCTTCCTCCGCCATTTGTTTCCTGGTATCAGTCTTATTAAAAGAGGATTTGGTCTAATCTGACTTTCAACTTGTATCCAAGGCAGGGCTAAAATGTTGAGCAGCCCCAGGGGTGTGACTGCTTCCCTCAGTGGCCCTGATCCAGGGTTTTGAACAAAGCAAAGAAGCAGGTGTGATGCCCACCACTAGGGGGACAAGGGTTTTGCAGGCCTTCTGTGACCCCCTAAGAGCTACAGAAATTTAAATATGCCTGCCTTTAGTTCCTTTCTAAATGGAGAAAATGTCATGTGAAAGAAACAGAAATTGGATATTGGATTTCATAAATCCTTTTCCTAGTTTGCCCTTCTGACCCTGATAAGCCATTTAAACTCCTAATGTTCTTCAATTTTTGTAATACTCTTTATAAAGTGTACTGCCCTGGGGATGCAGCTCAGCTCCTGGACTTACTTCACAGAACAGGGAGGGCTGGGATATCTTTGACAGAGAGAACTTTAATTCTCCCTTCAGCCACAGATGCTCAAACATCTGAGCCCAGGTAACAAATATCACTAATGTAAATGGGTGTATTTAAGTATGTAGTTTATATAATTATTACAGTTTATATTCATGATGTATAACAACACAGGTCTAGTACTTTGACTGATCCTGGGTTGAACCTAAAACCTTAAGGGGAAACTTCTCCATGGGAGGGATAGCAATAAACCTACCTCACCGAACATCATTATGTGGAAGTAGATTTCATTAACAACCAGAGCTCAGACACAAAGACCAAGGCAGTCACTGCAGCATGCCTCTCTGCTTCAGTCAGCGAATGGCGTGTTCACACAGAAATGCAGGCAAGCCTCGGTTTATTGCACCTTCCTTTACTGCGCTTCACAGATAATGTGTTTTTTATTAATTGAAGGTTTGTGGCAACCCTGCATCAAGGAAGTCTGTCGGCACCTTTTTTCCAACAGCTCGTGCTCACTGTGTGCGTCACATTAAGATGCATGTGTAGCTTTTTTTTAAGATAGGATGTGATTGCACACTTAATAAACTGCAACATCGTGTAAACATAACTTTCATATGCACTGTGAAACCATAAGATCCGTGTTACCCACTTTTATTGCAGTGTTCTTTGTTGTGTGGTCTGGAACCAATCCTGCACGTCTTGGAGGTGAACAAACTTCTGCACCCACACCCGTGACATGCTTTAATCTCACAAATGTCTTATTAAGCAGGCACTGGGCACCCAAAAGTAATATCTTGTATATATTCCAGTTCAAAAACTGGGAGGGGTCAGAATCGTGGTTACCCTTGAGGGAAGGATTTTGAGGAGGGCTACCCAGTTGCTAGAAACTTTGTATGTTTATTTAGCTACTGATCATACATGTGTGCTCACATTGTGGAAATTGATTAGACTTATGATGTGTGCTGTTTTCTCTGTGTATAGCTCAGTCGGTTTCTCCTAAACATTTTCATGTGACTTTGCAATGTGCTGGGGATCATAGGGAGCCATAAAGGAGATCCTGTCTGTGACCTCAAAATACTTGTGAAAGTTCTGTCTTCTGTTCTCAACCCTAATCCTTTGGTTTTTTTTTTTCTTTCAGCAGAAAGAATTTTTTCAGCCTAGAATAATTTGCACATGTCCTAGCATGTGACCTTAGACACCCAGTGTCAGTCACCAGGGTCGTGGTCACCTCGTACTTTAAAGCACTCTGAGGTCGCTGCAGAGAACACTTTTTAAATAAAACATTTCTTTGCACCAAGGATGAAGTCTGTGGAAAGGAAGCCAAGGTTGCCCAATCCTAAGGAGGAACTTATTTTGCAAAGAAAAAAATTCTTCTGTAGTGTTTAACATTAATCAAATCAGATCTTTGTATCTCGAGTTTTCACCAAAACATGCTAATGAGTTCACTTAAAGAAAAAGACATTAGCTGGTTTACAGTTTGTTTTTTTAAAGATTTTTTTTTTTTAATTTATACATACAAGCTGGGGTACAGGCCAGAGGCGTGGGGCAGCGAGAGGGTTCACCAGAGACAGAGCAGGTAGCAGAACAGCCAGATCAGAAATACACTGCTGAGGGGAGCAGCGGACGAGGCAGGAGAGGTCTGCCGCGCCATGTGGGATTCTCCCCGGCCGGGCATCAAACTCGCGTTGCCTCTGCTGACAGCTCCACAGCACAGCGCTTAACCGCTGCGCCACCAGGGAGGCCTGGTTTACAGTTCTTTTTTAAAAATGTAGATGCCCTAGGAGGGATGGTCTCTCAAATGGCTTCTCTTTTTCTTTTATTTATATTTTTAACATTCACTTCTCTTCTCAGTTTTTATTGGCCCTTTCAGGGACTCTGCTTTGTGAACTAATGATGACAAATGTTGATACAACAGCTGTTTCTGATTTAAATATCTTCTGTTTTGTTAGCATTCATCTTGAGGGCAAGATTGTCCTGCTTGGCTGTCTGCATATTCATGCGGCCTGTGAGACCTGCAGCAGAAACTGCAGGGGAGCTGCTGGTATCACCTCACGCAGGCCCATTTCCGCTTTACACAGCGAAGGGGTTCATTCAGGTGTCTCATCAGTGGGCATTTCCTCAGCTTCCGAGTGCTAAATCATATCTCTCCTCATCCTCTGAAAACAATCAGTTGGGCATGTGCCCTTCATTGCAAGTGTGTCTGTGGGGCGAAGGCTCCTATCGTTGCTAGGAAGCATGCTTGATGAAATTCAGTTCTCGCAGGTTCTCTTCTCAGGTTCTATTCCCCAGAAAAGGTGAATTCTGGCTCTGTTTGCTTCTCTGATACAAATTAGTACTGGAGAGCATTTTTTAGCAATTGGTTTTGTACCTTCTTGCCTGATAGCTATTTCAACACCCTTTCTGAGAGATTACCATGAGGCCTGTAAGTTCAGAATATTGAGCCAAGAAAACAGAATCTGAGTTAAAAATTCCTATTTTTGATGACCAGCCTTGCTTATTTTTCCCACAACAGTTTCCTCACCTGAAAATATGCATGATAGTAAGAGGAGAGATAGTTCTAGGCAGAGGCTGATGGTTACATGAAACTACAAAACTCTGGGGCTGTTGCCAATGTGGATCATTTTGCTTTGGTGGTGATTTCACAGGTTCATACACCTGTTGGGATTCATCACCTGGTGCATTGGAAGGACATGCTTTGTTATGCATCAGTTATACTTTCAAAAAGTGTAAAAAAATAGCTTGTTAGAAATTTTCAGTCACTCTGCATGTTAATTATTAGTAATGTTAATTTTTAGTATTTCTTGTTACTATTTTAAAACAATTTCCTTAAGCAGAGTGTCTTTCAGATGTAAATTTCAGGTTGGCAACTCAGAGTCGCTGAAGAGAGAGAGCTGAAATCTCCCTCTAGCCAAGGTTTCTCAAATGTGACTTTATTGATATTTGGAATCAAATAATTCTTAATTGTAGGGGCTGTCTTGTGCATTGGAGGTTGATTAGCTGCACCCAATAGATGCAACTCCCTGTCAGAGTAACAATCAAAAATGGCCCCAGACTTTGCTGAGTATTGTTTGTGGGGAAACTCACCCCTGTCGGCAACCACTGCTCTAGGGCTCAGTCATGTTTCTTAAACAGATTTTTTGTTGTTACTCAGAGTTCGTAATTACTATGTTTACACTCTAAGCTTGTGATAGGATTGTGTGTATTTTTCAAACAAGCAGAGATGTTGGTGAAGGTTTAGGTCTAATCCCTACCTCCTGCACCCACCTACCTGCTCCATTGCCTGTTGTGGGTAAGGTTTGCCTGACTCGAAATACATTACCATCTTGTGTGTTCTCACTTCTTTCATCTATCCTGCAAGCACCCACATCTGATTTTCCCAGCATCTTGGCCTCTAGTCTCAGATACACTTTGTTCAATGAAAGAAAAGGCAGCTGATGCTGTGACAGACGCATCACCGGCAGGGCCTGGGGGCAGCAAGGGTTCAAGAGCAATTTGCCGTTAGTAAGAATTTCTTTTGATTGATGATTTGTAAATATTAGTACTTGAAACTGACCCTCTTGTCCCCAGTATTTCCTTTAGCTTATAAGAAGGATCTGATGCAGATAGTGACTAAGCTATTTTAAAAATGCAAATCAGCAGCACATTTAGCATTGTACAGATGGCCGGCCTTTATTTTTCTTTTTATCCATCATCTTTCTACTTATCAGTGAGTTTTAGGGGGAGAGAGGGAATGACTTTTAAAAAAAATTACAGTATTCGTGACACTATTGCTGTGAGACAGACCCTGCAACAGGCACCGTGCTGGCCTTCCTCTGACATTATCTGCAGGTGCGATGAAGGCCATGTTGCTATGAACCAGCGCTGAACCAAATGTCACCCGCATTGCCATGTTTTCTCATTGGTCTGATGCTGCCTAAGGCAATGGAGGAGATGCCCCCATGCTGTTTCTAATGATGATGACGACTCTTTCGATGTGGCAGGGAAGTTGTTTCTGGACATCTTTTCCTCTCCTTGACTCCACCCAACAATGTCTTGACCATACTTTCAACACTTTGTCTTCCTCAGAAATACCTCAGAGACTTTTTCAGTGTGATGCTCCAATCGGTGACGTCTCCCCTTCACATCAACAAAGTGGGGCTGACCCTTTCGAAACACACCATTTGTGAGTTCTCACCGTTCTTCAAGAAAGGAGTCTTCGACTACAGCAGCCATGGGACAGGATAGAGCTGGAGGTGACAGAACTACCATCACAGTGCCTTCTCGTCGAAGCGGGCCTCTGATGCAAGACACGCTCCCAGGCGAGGGTTGGGGCCTGCCCCCTCCTGCTGCAGGCTGACACAAGCAGCCTTCCAGGACCACCTCACCAGTTCATATCTAGTGCCTGAGTTTGGGGTTGGGATGCTTGGCTAGCAGATGGTGACCTTAGTGGGCAACTGTTACTGTTCCATTGCCCTTGAATGTGGCCTTTTCCCTATAGTGCTTCCTTCCTATTGCACAGTGGAGTCTGTCCCCTGTGGCAAGATGGATGTGGCTGGATTGTCTTGGGTTCTCTGAGCCAAGTCAACCTGGGACCTCCCAAAATGGGAGACTTACCAGACCTCCCTTAAATGACTTTCATCTGGTTTCCTCACCAGAATGTACTCTTATTTTTTATATTCCTTCCATGTGGCTGGCTGTATCCCAAGAAAAGCATTATAAATTATTTCATTATATTTTTTTCTTTTTCTCATCCTTTGAATTAAAACTTTGTATAATGCCTAAACACTGATGTTTACACAGAATTTCATAATCTGCAAAAGGGAATTTCTGTTCAATCATGACTGGAGTCCTCCATGCTTTACAAATTGGATGTAGATAACAGCACTTAAAACTTCTATGAATCCATCCAAATAGAGTATTTGTTTAATCTTGAATATTTGAAAAAATTTTCCCAAATGTAAATGGCTACTGTACATTCTCAAGCTTTTACTGCTAGGCACAACATGAACATATAACTGAATGCATATTTTTAAACATTATTTTGTTCACATTTTTGTTACAGAATCTACCGGATCTTTAGCTGAAAGACCAGAATTTACAGTAGTTTATTAATGATCCTTTGAATTACTCAGGACTTAATGTCGCATTGCACATCTACACTAAAGCTGCTTTGTTTTACTAAAGAGAAAAATATGTGTGATATATATTGAAATGTATATAATAATACCTATAGATTTATATATATATATATATAATATATACACACATACACTCCTGTATAATACTGTATCAAAATATGTAATCACACCAAATTTATTAAAGGTATTTGCTTTTACAAAATTTAAATTCAGCTGCTATCAATATTAAATGAAGTTATGAAATCTACCCTGTAGCTCAGTTTAATTTTGTGACATGATCATACCTACTGGTCTCTTTAAAAATTTATCTAGTGTGCTTGGAAAGATACATAATGTATAATTTAGCATTGTGTTGACAAGATGCAGTTATAGTAGTGACTGAAGTCACAAATGAATGGGTAACAAAACCTGTTTGCATTCACTCTTCTTGAATATGCCTGCACAACAGAGCTTGAACCTGAAAATTATGTTTAAATATGCAATTATCCTGATGGGGGGGGACTATTATCACACTAATTCGATATCATAGTTGAGCATGAAAAAAATGAGGACTCTTTTTTTAAAAAAATTGCTATAGGAAGGCATGCTTTTGTCTACAATTGTGATTACAGGCAGGGGTATAGGTGAAATTACTACTGGAGAATTTAAACCTAGAGATTAAAGGATAAAAGCTGGGAGATATTAATTAACCATAGGTCATTGGCTTAAAAGGACTCTAAGCACTAAAGATTGTCCCTTGTTTGCTGAATAAACTAAATGATTTTCTTCAACTGAGCAGAAAATGCATTCCCTGCCCTTTTGGATCCGAGGACAGGCTCATAGCAAGGGTTTCACTAAAATCACAGAGGGCACAGTGATAATTGGCAAGGATACACATGTCTGAAAGAAGGGCAGAAATCCTAAGATCCTTTGATACCAGTGTTCATCTTAAGTAATTAGTTTGGAGTTTACGTGCAGCGGGCTCTGGTGAAAGGCAGCCCTGAGTCATTTCACCTCCCTGAGCCTCAGTCTTCACATCTGAAAATGAAGCATTGCATGAATGATCTCTAGGCTCCATTTGGGCCCATGGTTACAAGTGGAGGAATAATCTACGTCAAGTGAATCAGGCACGGTCCTGGTTTGTGGGTGTCAAATACAAACTTCTTGAACTCAAAGGTGGCTTGATTTGAATAAGACACAAGGAAGTGTTGAAAAGCCAACAAAGTCTCATCTAAACAAATAATAGAATTCCTTTCTGGAATGAAGATGACCAATGGTGACAAAACTAAAGCTTCACTTTGTTAATTTGCACTAGTTCAAAGGAATAAAAAAAACTGGCACGTGCACATTTTATTACTTTCAAGTTTATCAAGTGATGCTCAACTGATCCCATTTTATGCAATTCAAGCTGAGATGCTGTCAACTTACAAATATTTTGTAGGCAGTTGGACAAATCGAAGGAACTAAAACAGATTTCCTGGGATAGGTTTAGCATTCCCTCTTGCATCTTACACAATACATTATGTGCTTCAAATTTGCTTATAATCATAGGTAGTATAGGAACCTTCAGCCTGTCTCCCCCCAGGCCTTGCTTCTCTGAATTAGAAAGATTCAAAGTCAACCCTATGATTGATTTAGGCACATCACCAAGTTGTGCTGACTCCCCAATGACAAACATCTAGAAGATTCTTGGGTCCATAAAGTGGAGATACTTGAACAGAGCAGCCTGGCCCCAGGACCCCTTAGAGTTGATGGCAGAAAGAGCCACTTCTGCTCAGTTTCGCTTCTGACTACCAGCGCCAAGCTCTAGACAAGTTTGTGTTTTGTAGTCTGGGCAGAAGCTCTACAGCTTAAAGCATCCATGAACTGAAGTGTAATGGCTGCAGAGGGAATGCAGGTAACAATTCAAGCCTGGCATGAGTAAGAATTTTCACCAATGTCCTGCTTTCCAAACACGAGTGTTGAAAAGAGGTTTTCAATTCAATCTCTTTACAGATGCTTAAAATGATGCCTTCAGGTATGATTAGTGGAGTCGAACATTGCTGCCACGCGAGGCCCTTATTTTCCCATAATCCTAGACACCTGCAGGTTCAGGTCAGCCTTTGTAACTGGAAAGGTCTGTTTTGTTTTTTGTTTTTTGTTTTTTCATTTTGAGTAAGGAAATTTAAGTTAAATAGCTCCATGGTAAAATCAACTGCTTTAGTTTTAATTATCATGACAGGTGCTTTACATTTTGGGAAAACTAAAGGCCATTAATTTATGAAAACTCATTCTTGAGAAATTAAATCTAAAGGCAGGGCTCTTTCCATGTGCAAGAAGTGGACTTTATTAGTAATTTTAAAAACTAATTGTATAGAGTGCCTGTTCTGATATGTTTTCCTGTATTGTTGGAATTTTGAATTTCACAGTTGCAGAATGTTTTCCAAGTTTCCCCCCCAACCACCCGCCCCCCAAGCAAATCCACCTATTGCTTCTGTTTTTAAAGCATCAGACTTCAAATCAGTCAGCAGTACCTGGGAGTTGGCAAGGTCATATTGGCCAGGCTTTTAACTTCATAATGCTTCTTTACTTTTGAACCCAGTAGACTCCTGTTACATTTTAAAATGGTGGGAGGGACAAAAAGGTAGTTGACTGAACTGAGGGGTTCGAGGATACGCGTTTGTGTTTATTCCCTGCAAATAGCATCCTCATGCACTTCTGACTGGAATTCCAGACATTAACCTCCAGCACTGTCTCCTAAAGTTATCCATGCCTTTCTAGAAGGGTCTCCTTTGTCTGCATCTCTTGCAAAATGACTAGATATAAAACATCCTTCTTTGACTATACTCATTTTTTATCCCTTTATTTGAAAATGAGACTTTCTAGTAAAAATAAACCTGACTCTTCTGTGGAAATTTGAGATTCTCCAATTTGGTTTTCCTCCATCTCTGTTGCTAAAAAGATAGAATCTCCCTCCCCCCCCCCATTCAAAGAGAGAAAAGTAGATGTGTTTACATGGAGATCACATGCCATCTTTTTTGTTCCTTAAAGATTTTATTTAGTTATGCATACAAGAACTGGGGTGTAGGCCAGAAGTGTGAGGATCCACCAGAGACAGAGTGAGGAGCAGAACAGGCAGATCAGAAATACACTGCTGAGGGGAGCAGCGGGCGAGGCAGGAGAGATCTGCTGCACCATGTGGGAAACTCCCTAGCTGGGGATGGCCTTACAGTGCTGAGACTCGACCCGCTGTGCCACCAGGGAGGCCCTCTATCTTTCTTCAAGCATTGATATAAAGGATGTGCACTAGGTACAAGATAGAAAATGCATAGCAGATGATGCAGCAATGGAATGTGCAAAGCCACAAAGGTTAATAACATCACAAAGCCTTTGCTCCCATTAAGGCTGGCCGCCAGAAAGAGAAACCTTTATCCAGAATTTCAGTCTGGAGGAAATATATGTGGAGAACATAGCCCTCTTCACTGCTTGAAAGCGGAGTTATTTTCCTTGGTGTCACGAATCCATATGCACAGTTCATAATTGCAGAGGAGTCTGCCTTTCCAGCAGCACTTAAAGTTGTGCCTGAGAACTTCTCACTAAAGAACAGCCTGAGGGTCTGCTATTCCTGGGGCTCCTTTCTCAGCCTTGCAGAGGAAGGAAAGGAGGGAGGGAGGACTGCAGCTGTGTTTTCAAACCACCAGGGACTATCAGAGAAAAGCAACACAATGAACAATACCCCAGTTCATGGTGATTAAGAGCTTTTTTAATATTTTCACTTCAGTTGATTCAAAACTCTGTTAACTTTTCTCTCAAAAACAAGCTGGAAACCATGGGAAAGGAGGGGGGTGGTTTGCTGTCATAAACAACTTTTTTACATAGAGTTTCAAGCCCAGTTTCAATGTCTGTCATAAAGGGACTCACTGAGAGTGCAAAGCTTCATTTGCAGAGTAACTGTCAAGATCCTTGGAAGATCCTGACTGTATCCTTGATAGGCCTTGGGAAGGTTACCTTTATGAAGGGGAATATGTCTTCCGATGCAGAGGAGCAGCCTCGGTGGACCGACCTGTAGTTTTTCAGTAAAGAACTTTGGCAAAGAACACAGTGCTCCCTCCGCGTATTGTCCTTGGGTGCCTCTTCGCCCGAAGAGCTTGGGATAGTTGTCCGTTGATTGTGTTGCTCATGAGTGCAGCTCAGACTGGAAAGCTGGTGCCAGCCAGGCAGCCCCCGTGGCACACAGGGCACCTGGTCCCCAGCACGAGGCCTCCTCACCTCATCCTCACACCACGTGAGGAATTCTCAGCCATGCTTTTTCACACCCCACTGGTCTCTCTCACTTGGTACCCCGAGAGGGTTGGGGAGACAACACTGTGAGGTGAGCCTCAGTTCATAAGGGCTTGCCCTGCTTAAAGCCACCTGGGTAAATTTATATCACAGCCACACCCCCACAACACCCTCTCTCCCCCAAATGGATATGTTAAGGAGGATCAGACCAAACCGGCCATTCTTGTGAGCCCACAGGCCACACACACTGTGCGCCTAGGTCCTCGCTGAAGGAGCATGGCGCCGTGAATGCAGAGCACGCTAACCCTGTGCACACTCCTGCCTGTTAGAGAACCTGTCCGCTGCATCACCCAGTCAGTCTACACGTGCCCGTGAGCATCTGTCCCTGCATGGGCCAGGCCCTCCCCACACCGCGGTGAGCAGCGTGGGCAAGGGCGCGGTCTCCGGGAGCTTTCGTTCCGCTCAGACTGATCATTGCACAATTATGTGACTGCAAATGATGATAATATTAGGGAGCAAAGTAGAGGGAGCTAGAAGATCACGTGCTGGGAAATGATCTGGGAGGTTCAGAGGTATTCTGAGCAAGTGACATCTGAGCTAAGACCCAAGAGAGGAGGACTATCTTGGTGGCAAAGAGATGGTCCCAAATTAAGGACAGGGACAGCTTGCACACAGCAGACAGCTGTGGTCACTGTAAGTTGAGGGTGGAACATGCAGAGGGCTGGATAGGGAGACAGAGGCCAGATGAAAGAGCACCTGAAAGGTTGAATTAACCAGAATTTTTAAATGGGATCATGTCTTCCCATCACCCTCCACCACTTTGGAAGGTTCCTCCTGGGGAAGGAAGATAAGAATCTCAGACATTGAGGCCTCATCTTTGAAAATCACACACCCAAGGGAGAAAGGAAAAGATTAGGAGCGAGAGGACTGTCTTGTGTATGTCACACAGAGGCTGGCCGTTCTGCTTCTGCACTTTGGCCTTGGGTGTGCTTGGGGTGCTGAGATTGCAGAGGGAGTACAGTTTCCCTAGACCTTCAGACATGCAGCTGGGGTATGTCCAAACTCGGTACAAACTGCAGGCAGCCCAGTAAAGCTGAGGTCCTGTCTCTGGGCTCCTGTCCAGTCTTTGTGATTGGACAGGGGGCCTGACAAGGGTGCAGCCCACTCGGACATAATCATCTCTCTACTTTGGGGCCTGCAGACAGTCTCGCGGCTTCCTCCATAACAGAAGAGATTATTTGGGGATTAAACAGACAACCTATAAAGAATGTTAATCTGACACGTATGGTAGGACCATCAGACATGGAAGCCCAGACCGCCCCTTTGATGCATGGAGAACGCCTTTGCTGAGCCAGAAAGCAAATGCCTCCTGCCATCCTGGGAATGTGGCTCAGGGAAGCGGGTCAGTTCCCATCAACCCGATGGCACCCAGGACCTCCAAAAAAATTCAGCCTGGTCCAGATGGTATGAATTCAGCGCTGTCATTCAAAGAGATTATAACTCTCCATGCATTAATTTACTAGAACATTTAGCAAGTCAGCTTCTCTGCCAGGGGCCCGCAGAAAGGGTTCTCCTTGGCCCCCAGCAGCAGGCAGGCACGGCATCTCACAGAAGCAGACTTCTCACACAAACAGGACACATCTAGGTGAGGAGAAGGTGCAGAGTGGAGGGTGACAGGTTGTGCTCAGCGTGACTAGAGCAGCGAGGCCTTGTGGATCTCCAAAGGCCAGGTCCACGCACCTGCTTGCTGCTGGGGATGCCTCTGAGCTGTTCTGGCTCAAGGGATTGGTGGGATAAGTGTGCACTGAAAGAAAAAATAATTTTGGTGAAGGTGAGGACCCGTCAAATGCAGTCTCCCTGAGTAACTTCTGTTCAGGGACAAATCTATTGATGTTGGATGCAAGGAAAGAGGAGGCAGGTCCTCTAGCCACACAAGATGCTTCATCACTAGGTGAAGCTGGCTTTCTGCAGGCCACTTTCTCACATGTCTGTGGCTTGTGACCTCTAGTCAGCACAGGGCTCGGGGTTGCAGGAGCGCCCTTAGCTTCCCAGAAGACCACTCACCTTCGGCCACCAGAACAGTGTTCAAGCCTATTGTTCCAGCCTTGAGCCAGGCTTCAAAGCATAAAGTTTCCACCTGTTCAGCAAACCTGCCAGCAAGGCAGCAACAAATGTGGCTGGGAATGGGTCACAATCCACACCGCACAACTTTAGATGCTTTAATATCTCCAGGGAGTCTGTGTTCCTTAGAGTGGCCAGGACAGAGGGGCCAGTAACTTCGTGTGCTTTTTCCTGGCTGGGCAGAAATTCAGTCACTCATACCTCCTTGTGGACAGCCTTCAAGGTTCCCATGGAAGCCGGTGTCTTGAGCAGGGTAGAACTGCAGCTGGCCAGACATGAAGGATGTCTGATCTGGACGAAGCCTGGCATCCCTGCAGGAGCTGACGGACAATACAGATGTGAGAGGTAAGGATGTGCTTCACGCAAGAAACGCAGAGAGTGCTGTAAAGCACCTGGGAGCCAGGCAGAGCTGTGACGCCCGTGGCCTGTGTGCTGCCATGCTTAGCATTTTCAGTCTCTAGTTTCAATGAACCTCTTAATTTTACCAAAAGTAAGGCAACTTGCAGGAGGCAGAGACTTACCCAATGTGCAGCGCTAACAGGGACCCGAGTCTACCATCCTATGTTAACACCTGGCCCCCTGCCCTGGCCTGGATAAAAACCAAGGCTGAGCACATCAGTCAGCATCGAGTCTGGTGACAGAGAGCTCACACCAGTTCCTTTCATAACAAGAATTAAAAATTACAGTTTAGCTACAGAGAGCGAGGACTTGAAGGTACGAGGAGGTTGTAGCTGCAGGAAGAAGCAACCACCCCAAGGCCTGTGTAAACTGAGGAAGTTGGAATAATCAGAGCCATGAATGAAAGGCCTCCACAGAGCCTAAATGGAGAACCCCCAAAGAGGAGGGGGCGGGTGCTAGAGTCTACGAACTGGAGGGAAAGGTGCTATGGCTTTGGGGCCCAGGCTGCTGAGGAGGGGATGCTGGCGTCTCAGAGGGGCAGAGAACAACGAGGCTTGTTGGCAAATGTCAGGGAAAATGCAAACTGGATTCAGATGCTGCTGCTGGGAGGCACTGCCACGGCCAGAGGAGAGTAAAACCGAGGCTGTGCTTAGAACAGGAAGTCATCTCTTCGGAAGAGGAAGCGGACAGGAAGTGTTGCCGGGATGATCAGGATGATGCTCTGGGGAACAGAAAGCCGAGGGAGCAGGTCCCCCCCTCTCCTCCAGCCTGTCGTCTACTCCTATTGCCTGTCTTGGCAGAGCCTAACTGGCAGCAGCTGGCAAAGCAGAAATAAGTTTGCAGAGTCCGCCCCGGTATGCCAGGGCAGAGCAGACAAGGGTAGGCTTGGGGAGTGGGGCGGGGGTGGGGGGTCACTAACTTGCACGCTGAGCTTTTACCTCAGTGGGACCTAACACTCATCAGTTCTTCAAAAATAACCCGGAAACTGTGACCCTTGAGCCCACGCCATAACCCATCACTGGGAATCTGAGTTGCTGTCTCTCGGGTTGCTGGGCAGGGAGCCCTAGTCTGAGTTCACTGTATGGCCTCTGCCCTCCACCTTAACTACAAGGTAAAATTTGTTCCAAACCTTCTTCAGGAGGCCCAAAAGGTTGGGCAGTCTTGTCTCTCCAAGCAGCCACGGCTGGTGGGGCCTGGCAAGGCCATGCTCATCACAGGGGCAAAGATGCTGTGAGCATTTCCTGCCTCACCCAGACTGTTCACAGGCTAGTTTCCCTAAAAATAAATAAATAAATAAAAAAGTTCAAAGATTGCTTTACAAAGGCAAGAACCAAAACATCTAGGACACCCATTTCTGGGCCAAAATGAAAGTTGTTTTTCCTCTGTTCTTCTCTTACATGACTGAGAAATTGCTTTGGTGACTAAGAAAATCAACTTGGGAGGATTTGCTCTAATTCCATGGCTATCTAAGGCAGAGCTCCTTTCTGGGTAGACCCTGAGGCCAGAGATTAGGATGTTTCTAGAGCACCTAGCAAGGGAGTACACTTTATGGTCAAGGGCTTGTTGAATAAATGCAGTGGCTTCTTGTGCTCTCCTTGCAGCTGGCAATAGTACCCTTGCTAATTTGTGTAGAATTGCCTCTTTCCCCCATGGACCCTCCATTCTAGGTGGACAGCTTCATCTCTTCTGCCTGAGCAATCTCAAGTGCTACTCACCTGAGAAATTACTTTTCTGTGTTAATTCCTGGGAGAAAGATCGGCTGTGACATTCCTGGCAGTGGGCCATAAAATGGACCATCAGAGACCTGAACGATTGTTTTCCTGACTGTTCTGAACTTTGGAACTTGGAAATAGCTATTTCTCAAAGACATTTAATGTCCTTTGAACAAAGACGCGGGAGGTCTAGTCTTACTCATGTTTTCCCCAGTCTCTGGTTGGTCCTCCTGCTTTTCTGATAAGGAGACCGCTGCTTCTAAGCCATAGAATCAAGAGTTTTCTTCCCATTGGAACTTTTCTGCTCCCCTGTGACAGAGGTAGGTCAAAGAGGGTGGTTGGGGTGGTTTAGTGATGGCTTTATGTAGGAAAGGAGTTCTGGAAGAGAGCTGGTCAAAGATTCCAGGATCACAAGATACACCTCTGATGGCCAAGACAAGCCTTCTGGCTCCAGGTCTCAGACTTATCTAAAAACCATGATAAAATCCTCAATAAGTGCATGCTGAGCTTTCGCTTCAGTGGGAACTAACACTCATCAATTCCTCAAAAATAACCTGGAAACTGTGACCCCCAAACCCACACCATAACCCATCACTGGGAATCTGAAGGAACATTTAACTTAACTTGCTTTCATATTTCACAATGACTGGGCTAGTGTTTGTCTTGCTCTTAAAATGGGTGCTGTCCAGGAAATTCAAAGAACTTCATTTATTTTCATTAAATTCTCTGGTACCAATGCCAGTCAGCCCATTGGCATAGGGATGACAAGTGGTTGACAGCGCATTTGATATGATGAAAGCTTCATCTTGTGAAGATGCCAGCCGTGTGCATCCTTGCAATCTGTTTGGCATCTGAGATTATACTGCCACAGGGCTTATCAGTGGAGACAAGCCAAACCATACCTATGATTTCGAGGGAACTCAATTCAAAGTATAGAGAGGAAATCTGGATGGATAAAACATTTTAAGTGTTCCACAAGTAGCCATCAACCACTTGGTTAAAAAAAAAAAAAAGAAAGAAATGGAACACACAGGTAAGTTAGAACATTTGTTCAAATACTTAGGTTCATCTTCCTCCTCCAACACTCTGGTGGCAGAAGCTTCTAGTTCAGAATCAAATCTATTCATTTGAGTTGTGCCTCCTTTTCCTTCTCCTTTAGCAGAAGGACATATCTCAGGACTGAGAGCACTCTCACAAAATGGCCTGGTGGGCCATCTCTACACCCCAGTGTTGAAGAGCTGTGGATAGTGGGGAATATCTTGGAGGGTGTCGCTACGCCTGAAAACTCCCACGATATCTCTAAAAGAAATTAAAAGTCAGAGACAGATTTACGGTGGGGGGTTTAAGCTCATGCTGCTCACATGCGTGGGCTCCTCACAAGGTCAGAGTGTTTTTCTGTGAAGACTTGGGGAGGAAGCAGCAGCCCAGACAGCTCACAGGAGAGCGTGGGGTGGGAGAATTCTGGCCCAACCTGAGAATCACCCCCCACATCTGCTGGTCCTCCCAGCACTGCAGTGGGGCCAGCAGGCTGCGGAGTCACCCACAGCAGCTGCAGAGGCCTGGAGGTTGGGCAGGGGAAGGAGCTAGTGGAGATGAACCCACACCAAGGTCAAGGCCTTAGGGCTGGAGCAAAGGAGATCAAAGAACTAGTGCTTTTCCGGGGACTGCCTTGGATAAGAAGCGCTGCCCACAAGATACAGCACGTCCAATAACATGTTGATGTAAACAAACAAACAAACAAAAAGACAATCTCTCTGTTTTCTCTAGAGGTGATGTAACTTCATTGTCTGATGTGGAGGTGATCAAGGAAAATGTATCAAAAGAAGGTGGGAACACAAATGTATTATAGAAATAGGTCAAGCAATGTATTGATAATGATTATTATAATTGCTGTGGGATTCCACTTACATGACCATGTTGAAGAAACACAGAGATCAGTGGTTGCTAGAAGCCAGGGGTGAAGACAGTCAGGGACTTCCCACAAAGGGGAGGGGTGTTTTGGATTGAGGGGAATATTCTTTATGTTGATTGTGGGGGGTAATTAGACAACTGAGTATGTTTGTCTAAACTCATTGTTACACATTGCAAAAGGTGAATTGTACTGTATGTAACTTATACTCAGTAATATACTCAGTTAAATTTGTTGATTGACTCTTCTATGCCATACCTGTTTCTTTTTCTTTGTATCAGAGACAGCTAAACTAGTCCTGTGGGAGAAAAACAAAAATAAAACTTTAACTTCCAAAATCTAGCTGGTGAGCTTAAGCTGCAGGGGCCTCCCTGGGATGGGGGTCAGTTTGCAAATCTGTCTTCTCTATTTCCCTCACTAACCTGACAGCATATAGATGGCGGGAATGATTCTAAGGCTCATTCAGTATACAGCAGATGTTCAATAAAAGTTGTGGAAAAGGGCCTCCTGGTAGTGCAAGGGGTTAAGTCTCAGCACTATGAAGCTATCAGCAGCCACTGCAGCATGAGAGTTTGCTCCCCTGCCAGGGAACTTCCCACATGGTGCAGCAGACCTCTCCTGTCTCCCCCGCTGCTCCCCTCAGCAGTGTATTTCAGTCAATCTGCTTGTTCTGCTCCCCACTCTGTCTCTGGTGAATGCTCTCACCCTCCCCCACAACACACACACCTCTGTCCTACACCCCAGCTCTTATATGCATAAATAAATAAACCTTAACAAAAATAAAAATAAAAGTTGTGGTAAAACTGATATGGAGCAACCATCCCATCTCCTGAGCTGTCTTTCCTGTCCCCACCATGCTCCTCGTCCTTCCTCTCTCCTTCTTTCCTCTCCCTTCTTGCCTTTTCCCTAGGCCCAGTCCCATGAGTACCTACTGCGTGCATTGTGCATTATCTCACAGCTAAAAGGTCATTGGTCCATATTAGGTCAGCATGGTTCTTTCAGGAAAAGGGACCCAGAAGGGCTCTTCTTAGCTTCTCCTCAGAACACTAGGAAGACCTCCCAAGAGAGCTATGGCAACTCACCTGTAAACAGAAGAAGGAATTCAGTGAGAAAATGCCTGAGGGGCTGGAGCAGCAGCTTGCAGGAAGCAAGAGGGGGATGAGTTAGGCCTCCACAGGGCCCAGTGAGGTGTGGCTGCATGGAGGGGAAGAATGAATACTGGGGTGCTAGGACCAAGTTAGAAAGGGCCCCAGTGAGGGAATTAGACTTAATTTCCCACTCAGTGGAAAATGCCAGGACATTGAACACCATGTGGTAGGCTTAATTTCTCCATTTGACTCATTCCTATGTGGTGAGTTCGGAGAGGCCAAGACCACATTCTTCTCTTTACTGTTGGCTCCCCAAGCTCATGTTCAATGTTAAGTTGAATTGGTGTGTGTGTTCGGACTGGGGCTGGTGGTAGTGGTGATTAACCTTCTAAAAGGGTCCCTGAGGCTGCTGTCTAGAGACACACTGGGCTGAAGTGGGAAGGAAAGTTAGGCCCACAGATGATGGGCTCCTTCACGGAGTAGTCTCTGTGGGGACAGCAACAGAGTGGCCATCCACAGACGTGAATCAACAAGATTTGACGAATGGGCGTCCAATGTGATTCAAAAATGAAGCAGAAGAAAAAGACCACCGCCTTCTAAAACAGGTCTGACCCAAATCCCTGGGTCTTGCCGTATGGGGAAGGGAAGGAAAAGTCAGGCTGGCAATTGATTGACCTTCCTTGTTTCAGCTTGTGCAGACTGGAGGTGCTTCTCCAAACCCCAAAGGTTGAGTGCTTCCAGCCTCCTGGAAGTTATTCAAATAAAAGGCCAGGGGGGATAGCAAAAGAAAGGTTTATAACCAGAGGCTCCCAGACATTCCAGATGCAACAGATGCCTGTGCGTGTCTGCGGGACAGGGAAGAAGGGAGACAGCTGGGTTTCTAGGAAGTCTGGAAACGGCAAACTGCAGCCAGATGGCCCAAACCTGGGAGACCGTCATGGCGCACTGGAGCGTGAAATCAGATTTTGGAGAGAGAGGAGGGTGTGGTTTGGCAGAGACCAGGAAGGGGAGTCTCAGCCAGGGGTTTGCGTGGGCTCTCACAGAGATGGCCTGGCTTTACAAACAGCAAAACAGATGTGGTGGGGAGGTAAGACATGCTGGAGGGCCTTTGTGCAAAGACTCCCCGCAGCCTGGGTTCAATGCAAACAAACAGCCTCTGGCCAGGCCTGCAGAGTTCACCCTGCTATGGTCTCCCTGTCATTACTCCCCCATGGGTCTCGGGAGTTGCTTGGGCCGTCCACAACTGCGCAGAGTCCTCTCTGGGAGATGGGCTTAGTTCATGAAACCATCCTATGTTCCCCTATAGTCCCTGTAAAATCGCACATTTCCTTTCTGAACTCCCAGAGTCCTCATCTGGAAAACGGAGATTCATCAAAGCATTTGAGATTTATGAGAATTAAATGAGGTGATTAAGTAAAGTTATTAATACTAGGTAAATTTAACTCATAGTAGGATCTCAATTAGTGGTAGCTATTATTGTGATCATGAGCCCATTATTAAAATATCTAAGTAGTCATATAGTATTAATATGTTTATTATATCATAATATTATATCACTGTATAATACATTATATTAATATTAACAAATATAGTGGATTATAGTATTACAAAATTTATACATTTATATATACTTAATACCTACATGTATATGTAAATTTATGTAAGTATATATACAGAATGCTAAAGCTAGTAGAGATTTATTTTCTTTATTTTTTTCATATTCAGAATTTTTATGACAGTCTATAGACTTTACTTTTATAGCCATTTCTAAATTTTAAAATCAAATCATGAAAGCATTCTGTTTACTAGACATCTTGATTGTTTACTTTAGCTATGTATATGAAGAGTTTCTCTAGACTGTGTGTAAGTATATATGTGTCTTTGTTCCTTACATAATTCAACTGTTCCTAAAGTGAGGGCCCACTAGCATTATTAATTTAAATGTATTACTTACCAAGACATTTGGATGAACCTACCGTTCCTACCAGAATTCATATTAAAATATTTTGTCTCCCCTAAATTTGGTGATAAATTGTTATGGAAATGTGATATTCTTATTTTTAAAAAATCATGGCGTCATTTGTGATGCATAAGACATAAAAAATAAGTAGACAGATCAGCTTTTACCTTAATAAAGAACATCTATTTTAATATATGTATTAAGGAATCTGTAATGTTAGCACTGAAAGAACCCTCAAGTATGGGATCTTTATGAATAAATTTTAGGAATTGTTTTCAGCATTACAACAGGAACCTATACAGAAGACTCAGCTAATTTTTCCTAAAATACACAGCAAAGCCTGAAGTTCTGGAGAGGGAGAAGGATAAGGAAGGGCCAAGTGTAAGAGACACACACCATGGATCATTTAGGAGAGAGGCACTGTCTTTAAAAGCCTACCTTGGTTATTTGTGATCAAACACACATCATACTACTTTTTGAAATTTACAAGACATTTTATAGTAGGACATTTCCTGTAATTGATGCAGTAAAGAAACATTTATTATCCAAAACTTTGCCCAAATCATTTCATCATGGAATCTTTTGTTTGCTGACTTGTGTGTTGGGGCAGGAAGCAGGGCTGGGGAGTGTATTTTGATAGAAAAAAGACCTTTCTCTCAGAGAACACAACTCAGTAATTGAGAGGAGAATGGAGTAAAGGATGAAGGAAAGAAAGCAAGGGAGGGATGAATGAAAGAAGGAAAAAAGGTAAGTGGTATAGGAAGGAAATCATAGGAGGTCCATGATTTCTAATACATGATTCTACACCCAACAGTTTTTGAAGTTTGTTTTTTCCCCATGCTTGATAAGCGTTTCATTAGGTGGCAAAACATGACCAAAAAGGAGAAAAAGTTATTAACATCACCAGTGGTCCCTCTTAGTGAGAATATGTCTATATTTTGCTGCAGAAATATTCCTGTTAGATGATACCAGAGTTTCACCCCAGTTCCTGAGGAGATGTCACATAATCTAAGGTCATTGCTTCTTGCTACTTTTTCCCAGTTTGAAACATTCTGAATTCAGCTAGTTAGAAAGGATTTTTAAGAAGGAATTGTGGATCTGTTTTGTGTCTCTGTTTCACAGAATTGTTCATGCCAAGTACATTCACTACCTTGCCTACGAAATGAGGAGAGGTTTATTGTTGTGGTTAATCATGATAATACACTTCAGAAGCCCAGCGCCCTTCTCGACAATTTGCAGCAGCCATTGTTCTTGTCCCACTTTGGGTGACCTTACCCACCAGCCTCACAATCTGCCCTGATGCTCAGTGTTTCCTGAGTTCTGCCTGCCCCATATCAGGAGACCAGGGGGCTGAAGCTAAAATTATGTCTCTGTTCCTTTCCCTGCAGAACCCATGACATAATTACCACATATGTCAATTCTGCCATAACAAGTTTGCCTGGGCTTGTTTTGTTTTGCTTCATACAGCTTTAATGATTTGCTCCGTTTAAAGCATACCGTTTTAAATTAAAAAATTAAAAATTCGGAGTCAAATTTCCTGACCAAACAGAAATACCCTCAGTAGGCAGCCACATCAGTAGAACACTCTGCCATGTCAGGAACTGTCTGCAGCTAGCCGGGTTGTTACAAAAGTTACAAATCTGAGTCTGCAATTGTAGGTACTAAAACTGAAGTGTTTATGAACAGATCAAATTTAAGCCGATTGCTGCTTTAACAGTCTTTCCAGTTCATAACACTATTAAATGGGACCAAAGTATTGGGGAAAGTATTAGGACTAGGGATGACAGCTCCTCAAACCAATGCTCTGTTTGAGTCTTTTGGTCTTCTTTTGGGCTTAGGGATAGGAGGAGGAACACTAATTTGGCAAGACTAGGTGAGGGCATGGAAAGTAATAATAAAAATCATCAAAATTATTTCTTGCTTTTACTGAAAATCAAGTGAGAAAAGACCTTATGGGAGTTTGTAGGCTGATAAACTACTTAGAGCTTCGTAGGAAATTTGGAGCCTAGCTCAGATTCTAAGAATTCCTCCAAGTCAATCAAGAAGGTCCCAGGGATAAAATTTAGGAAGGGTTTGGAAAGACAGGTGAAGCTTGAATTCCTCTAAGCTGCCTTCTGACCTCCATGCAAGGGGTAGGGTGATCGAAAGCGTCATCAGGTTTTACCGCCCTCCCCTCAGTGATAGACCTCTGCGGTCCTGCACGCATGCCTGATGGTGGGCACCTGGAGTAGGGGGTGGGCCTGCGTGAGTGGGCACACCTGGGCCAGGGACTGGGCTTATAAGCAACAGAGACAGCAGCGGAAGCAGAAGAGATGACAGAGGCAGCAGAGACTGGAGCAGAGGACTGTTCGGGTGCAACAGAAAGACCACGAGAGCGGCTGAGAGCCCAAGAGAGTGAAGATTCACGGGGGGCTGGGAGGCCTGCCAGCCCCCCAGCCCCACTGCCTGCCCTGTACCTGGTTGCCTCTCTACAAGAGACCATTAAAAGCCTAAAAAGCCACCAAGGACTCCAGGACTCTTCTTTGACCCGTCTGCGCAGCTCCAGAGAGAACCTGCTCCCGGAGTCTTCCTGCCTCTACACAAGGTATGCTTAGATAAGCACCGTACTTACCTACCCACACTCCAGCCTCAGCTTCGTTTCCTTTTGGGTGTAAAATCACGTATCCAAACCTATTTACTAAGTACCTATTAAGTGTCAGGTGCTGTTGGAGCAACTGAAGAGATGCTGGGAACCACAACTGCTCTCAGCAGCAGGGCAGTCCCTGAGCATCTGATCACTTGAATCTTGGACACGGTGAACCAGGTAAGGGCTCTTCTCACTATAAATGCCTTTTGTCCCTGTTTCCCCACCTTGGGTATCAGATCTATCCCTTTGGCTCTCTTACAGTTGTAGTGAAAATGTCCAACTGTCCGTGAAAATGTGTCGCCCACTTCTATAGTACTAAAGTTGTAGCTGGGATGTGGCTGCAGTCAGGCTCCTTGTGTTCTGAGGTGTGGGCCTGTGGCTGCTTCTAACCAGTGGCCTATGAACGAGAGGATGGGAACCACGTCAAGGCCAGCTTTTAAGAAGTGTGTGCCCCTGCCCCCTACTTTCTTTCCACAAGTGAGTATAGACCAGGACAAGACACTAGGGGTGGCTGTGTGTCCTTGAATCACTGTTGAGGACAGCCATCTGTCCCAGACAACTACTGTATTGATTTATTGCATTTGGGGGTATATTTGTTCCACCTGTTTAGCCTATCCTAATTAACATACATCATGTAGCTCCTGTTCTATAGCTATCTCTATATTTCTCTTCAAAGTTCCAGTTTTCAACTCTCAGGCATCCTTTGTCTTTCCTCCCATTTAGCATAGTTATCCTAATCCAGCTAATTCTTTCTGCATTTTTTAGTATTTTCCACTCTTCTTGGAGAATACTTATATTTGGGATTCTTTTCTTTTTTATATAGCTTGATAGTCACTTAATCCCCATTCCAATTCACATCTCAAGCAGATCATTGTCTTAATATATAAAATCTATAAACTGATAGAAAAATGGGAAAGTGTATAACTAGATAGTCCACAGGAAAGCAAATACAATTAGCACTGGTCAACAAATTTTTACAAAAGTCATGTTACTGAAATAAAATTAGTAATTTCCTATCAATTTGTCTACAGTTACCACCCACCTTCTTTCCTGAGATAGGTGCATTCAGGCCATTCTGGGTGCTGATATTAGAGCAAATAGAAGTTGAAGACTATGGTCTCACATTCAGGTGTATTACTCTGTCTGACACCCCTCACTATGCTGCCTCCCTCTGGGACTCTTTTCATTTTAGTTGCTCCTCCCAGAGGATGACGATGTTGACAGGTGATCGTTCTCAGCAGAGTCCCTCCCCCAAGAATTGCACTTGGCTGAATAGAGCTTCTTTCCCTGAGATTGGAACCCTCCCCTAGGGACCATCTCATCCAAAGTCTGCTCAATGGACTGGGCAAAGATTGGCCCCTTGCCTCTGCGCAGGGTCATTTGGAAGAGCCTTCTGAACCTTCCAGCTCTTTGTGGGATGGACTAAGGCTGCTGTTGCAACTTCCTGACAGCCCAGCTCCTCCCTCTGCCTTACCCAGCTTCACAACCTCCATCTCTGATGTTGTTCCAAGATCCCTCTGTACCTAACCCTTCATCTCAGTCTGTTTCCTAGGGAACTCAGGACTCAAAAACTCTCAGATATTGAATCAGTCTAGAAAACTTATTTTGTGATAGGTAATGGTGTAATGAACATCCATGGTTTTTATCAACACAGGATCCTCTCCCCCTTCGTCTTGTATCAGCCTCCAGGTTTACCTCTGGGGATCTGGTGGACCCGTCCTCTCAGCCTGTGCTGCAGCGGAGTGGAGCTGGGCCACTCCTCCTAGCTTTCCATGTGGAAATGAGGGCCAGGTCTGGTCAATCAGCGCTTGACCTGCACTGGGCTAGTAAGATTCTTCAACCATTGAGACAAGTGTCCTCTTTGTCCTGGAGTGTTAAACTGACTGGATGAAAGAAAGTTTCATAGGAAAGCAGGATGAAAAGACAAAGATCCTTGACAATATCATTTCACCACCTGAAGCTGGCTGTTCCTGAATCCAGATCAACTGTGAAGTTTATTTGGGAAATTAATGCATTCTCTTGTTTTATAAAGCACATTTGTATTGGGTTTCTTTTATTTGAGACCAAAAGAGTCCTGCTTGATAGAGAGGGTTTATCTTCTAATTACCCTCAATTAACAAAAGCAGTAACAAAATGTGTTCATACATATTGAGTTAGGTTTTTTTCCTAAAATATATCCTCACCTGCTTCTCAGAGCTCCAGACCACAACATTCTCCTGAATGGCTTTGGGGCATTCTTTATACTGGCTGGTATTTTACATTGGCCTACTCCAAGTCTTATATCTGCATTAAGTAAACTTGGCATCTAGGACTCCTTGAATTCTCAAGTTTAATTATCTTGAATTAAAAATCTCCCCCATTGCTGCCAGGCTGTTCTTCTCTGCCATTTCTCTGCTGTCACTGTGATTACTCCTCATGCAACCTCTCTCCTTCTTAATTGCTGCTTCCTGAGTTCATTTGAATTGTGTGTAAAGTAAGTGAACATAGGTTTTAAGCAAATGCCTGACAGTCTCTTCCCTGCCTCAAGTGCATATATTTTTTTGATGTATGGACATTGGATATTAAATATGCTCATTCAATTGCATTTTATAGTTTTTATACATGAGATTTGTTTTCATTAGGAAATGTATGGGCCAGGAGACTTCTGCTTAGGCGAGATGTGATATTCATTCATGCGACCGGAAAACTCGGTTGGTATAAGGAGACCTTTATCTGTAATATTACTCTTCTGACAATAAGGTTCTCAAATTAACTGATTCCATGAGAAACAGTGACTTTTTGAGTCAAATAAATCAAATGATGCTGAGAGACAAATGGATTCACACATACACTGTTTTCTACAAACCCTAACTGATCTCTCCCTTCTACTGATTTATCTTGTGCTATCCTACTCACTAATATTCCTAAGTAATCTAGACATGAATAAGCCCAGAGATCAAAGTAGAATTCCTAGTGTTGATTTGATATTTCATCTTTATTCTACTTGTGTCGGTCTCCTGAACTGGACTTACAGCATCCAGAATATGATGATTGACCTCTGCTAGCACAAAGGACAGAGTCCAGAACCCTAGGTGTGGAAAGGTGCATAAGCTGGGAAAGAAGAAATTTACTTCTGCATTCCCCTTTCTCTGTAAAGCAATGAGGAGATTTTAAAGGGAGGAAAATGTTCTCAAGAACGGAGGAAATCTGACAGCCCCAGACAGTCAAACACCCTCAATTAGTATGAAAATAGCCTGCATTATCTCTGCACAAAAAACTGCTTTTGCCAATCACTTCAGCTCATCTTTATCACTTTTGAGTGTGTTTGTTTTGACAGATCTTTATTTATTCTTATTTTTTTCAGTGGTATATCAGAAATATGGCCCATCTGGAGACAGTGCCCCACTCGAGGCTTTCCACGGCCCTTCCAATCAGGAGTTACTACAGCTGTCAAGGGAGCACTGAAAAAATGTCAATTAGCTATAAAAGTTCCACAAACAAGCATTATGTCTTCCTCTTACGAGTCCCTGGGTGCAGCTCAAAATTGAGCAATAATGTCCACAGTTAAAAATGGCTGTTGGGGGCCCCAGTACTCTCTTTTCCTGCTAATAACTGTCTGGTGCTGGTGCTCGAGTCCCCGCATGCGTACTGTGGAGTCCAGACCGCAGGACAGTCGGTCTGTGCGTTAACAATATGCGCCCGCCACGTTTATGGAGTAGAGGTGCTGCACCGCATCCTTCTGTGCAACACGCGTGCCCGCGTTTCATCTCTTCTGGGAATCAGAGCTGGAGCCATCTGTGTGCACAGTCTTGGGGCGTCTCAGGGCCTCTCCTTGGGCTCTCCTAGCGGTGGCTTTTTCCCGAGCATGTCTGGAAATCGCGTCAGGGCACTCTGGTTCAGAGAAGGAATTAGAGCAGCTTGCCTCCGGGTGTCACTCTTCATGATCATCCAGGATCCAACCCACGTGGCCTTTATTTACAGACAAGCTCTGTCTGGCAGGCTAAAAAGGCAAAGAAAGTCTCTTTTCTGCAAGTAAAACCAGGCATGCGGATGTGGCCTGTTTTGACGTGTGAAGTGTAATTAAGTTGTATTTACAGAAACAGGCAGCCAGACTAACAGGCAGCCGTGCTATCGTTTGTCAATTTTAGTTTTTGAAACTATTGCATTAAAATAGTATTTCTCTCGACTTCTGGTGTTCCCTAAATCTTGTGCCTGGAGCCAGCACCTCACTCTTCTCACCCTAATCCCAGCCTTGGCCTTCAGCCAGAGAGTTAGATGTGGGTCATTTCACAAGGGCTCACATGACATGTTCTGAAGAAGTGACTGGCACACATAGAGGCGCTGGGGAAAGAAGAGTCACCACTTCTTTGGATGAAGATGGCTTCTGAATAAATAGAACACATGCGTAGACCTTGGTTCTCATTCTCGCTCTACAGAAGTGTGACCTGCAGCAAGTCATCTATTCTCGGAGCCACAGGCTTCCCATCTGCAAAGCTGAAATAATAATATCGACCTCAGAATATGACCGTGAAGATGCAATGAGATAAAGTATGTCAAGTGGCTGACACTTGATAAATGGCACTTCAACAAATGTTTGTAGAGTGAATAATCAATGTACAAAATCTTGGTTGAAGGACAGGATTTTATATCATCAGGTTGCCTTCTGATCAGCTGGACCTTTCTTTTTCATCTTCACTTTCTACATCAAGTGTTTGTGATTTCTGCATAGTCTTCTGGACCCATGGGTAGGATGAATGTCTGCATCTTTCCTATATCCTCCATTATGATTGGCACATAGGAGGTGTCTGCTAAGTGTTTGTTGCATGAAAGGTTATTAATGAATAATGTCATGAAGGAATATATAGCCAGGCAGGGTGGTTCTATATCCCCACTGCATAGGTGACCTGTGCCGTTTACACGGTCAGCTGCAAGCCTCTCAGGAAGGTTGGCCTCAAAGAAGGTAAGTCCAGGGACCTCAAAATCTACAGTGAACCAATGACTCTTAAGAACAAGATTATGCAGAGATCAGGTCCTGGGTCCTTGTCCCTCCCTCTTCAGTGGAAACAGCAAGGAGATGAGAATTTAAGGCTTTTACTGAGTTTTTAGGGTTTGCCCTCAGAGGCTGAATTTGTTCACAACTGCTCAAAAGTCAGAAAATTCCAGATCATCAGGAAAAGACTATGCTGGGGGTTTCTTGGGTAAAAGACATCCAGAGGCAAGCTTATAATGTGGATCCCATGCAATTTATTAAATTTGGAGTAATTTTGATAGTGAAAGAGGAAGCTATTAACATTTACGCTGGAACAAAAATGCCAACCAAGGTTGTCCTGAGCAAAGCAGGACACGCATTCACCCCACTTGTAAGGCTACCCTACAAAAAGCCTTCTGAGTGCTAGAAAGAGTCATCTGTGCCTCTGCCCAGGGGCATAGATCACTCCCTCCACTTTTGTAAGCAGGCAGGCTGCCCTTCACAGCTACTGCTGTCAGGTGATAGGACAATTGTGCCCCTCTTTGTCAGCTGTGCCCCCTCTTTACTCAGAAACCTGGGGTCCCCAAGAATCATGCTGATCACCTATGGCTGTAGTCTGGCTCTCTTTCTGTAAAGGGCTCTCTGTTTGAAAGAGTGATATCTTACAGGCACCTGGAAAATGAAATCAGAAGAGAAGAAGCCAGCAAAGGCAGAATGCCAAAGAGGAGACCAATGTGAAACGCAGAACTGTCTTGTAGACAAATGACTGGTTTTAGCACCAGAAAGGATTGTAGATAATCATCTAGTTTAATATCTCACCTAAGATCCTTTTTCTCACTCTAATTTACTGCCAAGGAGAGTGAAATCAAAAGAGTAAAATAGGGGCCTCAAGTTGTTAAGTCCTTCAAATTTATGACTCTACCCCACACCTCCTCCATGTGCTTCAGAAACAAATATCCCACTGCAGATGTGGCACCTGACCCAGCTGTTCCCACTCCCCTCAGCTGCCCTATAGGTTGCTCAGAACCCAAACTTTGGAGTGATTCATTTGTTCTCATATCTTCTCCTTTCACACGTCACATTTGATCTGTAAGAAAATGCTATTTAGAATACAGCCAATGTCTGAGCATTTCTCAGCCCTTGTTCTAAGACCCATCGTGTCTCACCTGGGTTATTATTATTACCTCCTAACTGCTTCCACTTCTGCCTCCCACCATCCATATTTCACTAAATTGAGTCATCAGTAGCCAAAATCTAAGTCAGGCCATGTCACTCTTCTGCTCAACTCCATAATCGCTTCCTATCCCACTCAAAATAAAAGCTGAAATCTTTAATCTGCCCTGCAAAGCTACATAAATTACACTTGCCACCATTACTAATTCAGTCTCATTTTCTAAAATGTGCTTCCTCATTCACGTGGCTATGGTCACCCTGATCTCTGCTATTCCTCAGTTGTATCCGGCACACCCCTGCCTCAGGGCCTTTGCACAGGCTGTATCCTGTGCCTGCAACACTTTTCCTGTGCCTGACCACCATCTTGGCTACATCCTTTCCTGTCTCCAAGTCTTTGTTCAAATGTCAGCTTCTATTAAAACTGCTACTCGTTCCCTTTTCCTGTTTTATTTTCCTGTACAGTACCCATTACCTTCTCATCTATTCTGTATTTACTTATTTTCTGTTTATTGTTTGTCTCCTCTGAGTGGAATATAAGCTCTCTGCAGACAATAATCTGTGTGTCTTGTTTCCTGCTATTACCTCAGAGTAAGAACCTGGCACCAAATAGAAATTCAATAAATTTTTGCTGAATGAATGTATAGAACACATGGGAGATACACACTAAGTGTACCTTAAAGTGACCCCAAGTCAGTGGAAAAGAGGCACTACAGCCCCCCTAGTAGGATGCAGGAATGACGCACCACAGGGGTAAGGATGTAGCCTGTGGGGTCCTTGTTCTACCACATAGGGAGAGTGGCGGGAAAGCCCGGAGTGCTTGCCAAGTGGGGGACCTTGGAGTTTGATAAGCAGTTGGGTTTCAGGGTGCCGTGGAGCAGGGCTGCACTGCAAATCCTCACGTCTCAGTGTATTTTTACTCTGCATATTGATTCAGGGGGAGGTTTGATTCCAGCACTGTGGATAAGGAATTATTTCTGATCATCTGGTTGTCCAGACAGCATGTCCTTCTTGACAGATGGAGGATGGCCTGATTGCCGCAGGGACGTCTGAGTTCCCCAAGTGATCTAGTCCATTCACCCGCTGGTGAAGTGAAGAGCGATCTCCCCTGACAGCTGCTGGCAGTGACTGGGTGGCTTGGGGCCACCGCTGAGGGCCCGCCCAGGAGTCGCGCTGTGGGGTGGGTCCCTGCCCTGCTTCGCCACAAAACTCTTTCAGCACATGGTGTGGTCCTTTATCCCATTTCCCCGGGATTCTCAGGAACCCCTGACTTGGAAAGGGCCTCTGCTTTGTGATCGCATAGAATATTCTCCTTTAAGTGAAATAATTGTCTGTGGTAGAATTCAGCTCTTTGGCTGGGTCCCCATGCTCTGAGGAGTAAAACAACCACCAGATACTTGATGTTTGTTAACTCCTTCCATGACATGACAGGAAAAGAGAGTGAGGGGCAGTGGGGGAAGGGATCACAGGGCGGGAAGGTGCTGCTTTTGGGCTTGGGCCCCTCTGTGACCAGGATTGTTTCAAATTCCAAATTCTACTGTTATCTGCTCTGCTGGGCTTGACAGTTCTAGTGGTAATGAATGAGATTATATTCATTAACTATTTCTGTGTAACAAATCACCCCTACACCTAGTAGCTTAAAACGACAATTTATCACATCTTACGATTCTGGGGGTTGCATGCCTTGATCCTCTGCCAGTTTAGTCTGGGGCAAATTGTGAGGCTGCGTGCAGCTGGAGGGGCTGTTGGCTGAGGCTGAGCTCTGCCAGGAAGCTTTCTCCATGTGGCCGTTCATCCCGGCTTCTTCACTTCTTCACAAGCGGGAGTCTTCCTGACTTGATGGTCTCAGGGCATTTTTCCAGAGGGCAAGTCCTAAGGGATAGACCTTATCAAGACCTTATCAAGTGCTTACAGCCTGTTGACTTGGTCAAAGTGATCTCAGTGTGGGAGGGAAACTGCGCAGGGGTGTGGATGCTGGGAGAGAATGATGAGGTTACGAAATAGGGACAGGTAGCTAGTTAGGATGGGGTGGGGGGTGAGAGTGGGAGGGTTGGCTAGAGGCAAAGCCCAAGTGCCCCAGGCCCATTTATCAATCTGAATAAAGAACAGTCAGTTGGAACCAGGAGGGTGCCCACCCCAAAACCCAGTAAAAATGGAATGTGTAGAACACCAACATAGTAAGACAATCCCAAAGCAATGAACCAAAACTTGTTTCAGAAAAGCAGACCGGTAACCTGGATGACTCAGTGGGCCTCAGTAACCAGGAGACCCCGTGAGTTCAGCCAATCAGCAAAAGAGACAACCCCAAGACACCTAACGGCTAAACACCCCCACCCCACTCCTTGCCCACTATACCCATACAAACATTTGCTTCTTGCCCCCTCAGCAGCTACCCACTTGGGAACCCCCTCTGTTCAGAGAGCTTTCCTGTTCTTATCTGTCCATAAATACCTTGCTTTTCTGCCTAACTCTGGTCTTGACATTGAATTCTTTCCTTATTGAGACAAGATCTCTTCGAGATCTTCGGACCCCCAGGCCCAGTTCAGATTCACTGGACTGTGACTGCGACCATCTGGAGGGAAGAGATCCCCCCAGAGCCCCCCAGCCTAGTCCCTATGTCTCTTCTCTACGTGTAATTTTTCCTGACGTTCCTGCATGCAGTCCTGTGTGTGCTGCTGATGGAGCATGCTAGACCTTGGACCCAGGCAGCACCTGGGAAATGTGCTCATCCTTAGCCCGCTGCCCAGGGTCAAATTTTGGGGAAGACAGGCCCTGTGTCCATCTCTGATTCTTGGACATCTGAACCAATCCTGTGCATGTGCAGTTACCCTTTCTCCTTACCTGGAGTCATAGATAATACTCTTTACAGCTCAGACATGAAACTTCCATTGGAGTTTGCCTCCCATATGTGTGAGCTCAGCATCTAGTAGGACAGCACCCCTCCATTGTCATGCTTCAGTGACCTCCCCAAGAGAACAGATCTCCCACCTCTTACTGTCCCCTTTGAGCCAGTCTTCAATGAAATGGCAGGATTCATGCCCTCGTGTGATCCCCATCACGGGGCGGGAGCTCCCCCTGCTGACCCGCTACTAACAAATAGAACACGCAAAGTGACGTGGCTTCAGCTTTGACACCAGGTCATAAAAACTGGCGTCCATCTTGGGTGCTCCTCAGGTTATTTACTCCAGAGTCCAGATGCCAAGTTGGGAGGCAGCACTGTGGAAGACCCACATCAATGATCCTGGAGACTGATCTTCTAAGAAGTCTCCTGCCAGTAGCCAAGAGAGTGAACTCAGAGACCGATCCTTCCCAAGTCAACCCTTGAGAAGATCGCAGCCCTGGCTGACAACCTGAGTGCCGCTTTGTGAGAGGTTCTGAGGCCAAACCATGTGGCCAAGGTGCTCCTAGATTCCCCCCACACACACACAGGAACTGAGATCATTCCCCTACATTTGGGGGTAATTTGTTACACAGCAATCGGTAACTAATATACAATCATATCCTCATTTTAGTCCATAACTTGTAAAAATGTGCAGAGGCAGGGAGCATCCCACTCCTAGTCAGTACAACAGTAGCAGAGCCAATAAACAAAGGGGTACTGGGGGTGCTGGGGGATTTCTTTGGCCCCCTCCAGCCATTGCGTCTGTTTTCTTTCCTCTGGTGGTGTGGTCTTTCAAGTCAATCAGCCAAGCAGAAAACAGTCCTCTCAGGGTTAAGATGGTAGCAATAAGTAACTTAATACTTTCTTTTGATTGGATTAGTAGGAAAGGCATTGACTGGTCTCTAGCTGAGAGAAGGGAAGGTTAGCCTGTCTAAATTAAATCTCTTCGGCATCATTGGTTCGAACAGCCTACTTATTTTTGCTCCAGATGTTCTATACATTTTTGTTGTTGTTCTGGGGTGGGAGGAGAAGCAAAAATGAATTTTCTTTTTTTAGGTGGGAGGATGGATCGCCTCTACCTACCCAGTGTGATTATTGCAGCGCAGATGGTTTAGAGCCACTGAGAAAAGTAATGGATCTGCCCGAATTAGCACCTGACTTGGGTGCGCATCGATGCAGAAATTCTCCTTCCTTTTAACACTTTGGCTCAGTGAGGCAGGCCAAGCCCTATAATCATCATTGATTATCTCGTTCGGCATGACTCCTGGGAAATCTTGGGTGAAAGCAAATTGAATTGGATATTTGCTGCCACTCTTGTAAAAGGGGCCCCTCTTAGATTAATTTCAGGGATGATGGCAGCTCAGAAAATGAGGCCCTGGAATAGTGCGGCCAAGGGGGCTGTCTAGCACTGTGAGAAGATGCAGCTCTTGTGAGCTGATGTATGTAAAGGGTGGCTTTGCAGCAAAGCACAATCTTCTAACATAGAGGATTAGTCTCAGAGGGGAGGTGCCTTCATAGATGAACTCCCCTGGCCGGCACATGGGAAAGGTTGATTGTTAAGGAAGATTAATTAAATAAAGCCCAGGCCACATTGTTCCCGTGGGTGTCCTAGCTCCCCAGGGAGAGGGGGGCCTCATGAGGTCTCTTGGAGTAGGATCTTAGACACAAAAGGAAAAAAAGCCCTTTTGTGGACTGTGAACTGTGAGTCATTGCAAGAAATCCTAGGTGGGGGGGGGGGGGAAGGGAGGGAGGTGAACAGGCGAAACTTAAAAAGGCCAAGGGTTTAATTAATGAGAGAAGAGGATTTGGGCCTGGCAAGCCCCGGTGGGGGCCCAGTGGTAATGTGAGAGAGGGAACTCAAACCTGAGCCTTCCTCCTTACACCGCTCCCAAAAGCGTCCACATGGCAGGAAGTAGGCCTTCCTCACCCAGGTACAGGAGATCCCAAAGGATGGAGCTGGTTAGTGGGATGACAAGCATGGTGCCAACTAGGGGCAGCCAATAACGTGCGATCAGCATTTGGGAACAAACCTGGCTGACAGAGGGAGCGCAAGGCTGTCGCCAAGTAGTGGAAAACAGCTGTGAACCTGGAGACACCATCTTTAAGAGGATTTTATGGGCAAGATTATAATAATAATAATAATAATATAATAATAATAATAATAATAATAATAATAATAACAACAACAACAACAACAACAGTAATAAATATTATATTTTTAAGTGACTCCTGTATGCAGGAGACATCTGTCTTTTCTCTCTTTCTCTCTCTCTCTCTCTCTCTCTCTCTCTCTCTCTCTCTCTCATATCTATTGTCCCTTTTCACCCTTTTTGTATTTTATGTGCCCCCCAGACTTGAGTGCTCTTACTTCCAACAAAAAACACTTGTGATTAATTTCTTGAAGGATTTTCTTTAGGCAAGTGGAACTTGCTTTGCAACACTGTAAGTGCCTGAGAAGTTACATCCACCTTCCTTCCCATGCCCCTTAACCAATGACTGCTGGCTGCAGAGATATGAAAGCCCAGATCTTCTGGGTAGGACCAATTCCTTGGTATAATTTACAGCCCAGAGTCCCCCTTCAGGATTAAGCGAAAACTGCCCTTTGTGGGACTTGCGCCTGAGATTACACTCCTGTTTATCTGCCTCCATTTTTCTTTCCTGCTTCTGCCACTCAGTTTCCATTTTCCCCCAGGAGTAATTCCTTAAAAATACAAATTCTCATCCTGGGATCTGCTTCTAGAAAACCTAATTTAAGGCGTTGTCTCTGATTTGGGAGTTAGAAACCTGGAACATATAACCAGATGAAGAAACTCACTTGCCCAAGTATAGGGTAAATGAAAGACTCATCAGGTTTTCCCTCCCTCCCATCAATAATAGACCCCTGCGGTCCTGCACGCAGGCCTGATGGCGGCACCTGGAGTAGGGCGTGGGCATGCGTGAGTGGGCACACCTGGGCCAGAGACTCGGCTTCTAAAGCAGCAGCAGCAGAGAGCACAGAGACAGAGGACCGTTTGGGGTGCTGCAGAGACCATGAGAGAATGCCTGAAAGCCTGAGAGAGTGAAGATTCGTGGGGGGCCAGGAGGCTGGCAGGTCCCCCAACCTGCCCTGAACGTGGCTGCCTCACTCAAAAGACCATTAAAAGCCTAAAAGCCACCGAGGGCTCCAGGACTCCTCCTTTGACCCATCTGTGCAGCTCCATAGAGAACCTGCTCCCTGCACTCATCCTGTCCCTACACCAAGTCACTGGCTTTCCACAAGCAAAGGACTGAGCTGGAATTTACAACCAGTCATCTGAATCCAAAATTTGTGTTCTTTACATCACACACAGAGCCCATTTCCAGAGAGGAAATGTTTGTGTGTGGAAAACTTGAAGTAAAGCTCAGAATTGCTGTTATACATTTGCTCCCTTTTTGAAATGCTCCTTGCCCATGGGACTAAGAATTGGTCAACATCGACACCTTTTCAGCAACTCTTGAGAAGAATGCTGTTGACTTGATGGAATTTCTCGGTAGGTGTATTTCATTTGGTTTTTGCTAAGATTTGAATTCAACGGTCACTGGGCTTACCCCCAGTGGGATGAACCTAAAAGACCCCTTCCTTGGAGGTAAATTTATAGCTTCTTCGGTACCCAAATTCTCTTCCTTGCCAATACAGTGCTGGGTTGTCGAACATTTTCCGGTGAGGTGTGATGGCTTTGTGTTGATTTCCTCTGAAATTTAAAGATCAGGCAACTGCTGTCATAATCTTGTCATTGTGCTCTTCCTTCAAAAGAACTGCCTAGGGATATGAGGAGATAAACTTTGGGAGCCTTGAATGTGTGCTAAAGCTCAAGCACTGGCCTTAGATGCCTGAGGAATCACCCGATATGAGGGAGAGATAGGCAGATACTAGAAATGGGAATTGTTATGGACTCAAAAAAGCCCGGATTGAAGTTCTGGCTCATTAGCTGGCTGTGTAGCTTAGACAAATTACTTAACTCTTCTAAATCTCAAGTTCTCATCTACAAAATGGAAATTCTAATTGTCCCAAGTTGACAGACCTGTTGTGACTTTTGATGAGATAGTGCTTGCAAAGAATCTGAAGTAAGGCTTGGCACACAGTTTTGGTCAGTAATGGTACCTGTGTTTTAATGAATAGCTTAATTGCCAATAGTTTTTGCTTATGTTAAGCAAAAAGGGATGCTATAAAATATTGCAGGAGATTGTCTGAAATGTAACCGGCATATCAAGGTATGTCAGCATCCATTTGAACTGTAGCACACTGCCCGCTCACCAAACAGTTCTTGTTTTGTACCTGCCATCAAGAGGAGGTAAAGGGAAGACCTGTGCTATATAAACTCGACTCGCACAGGAGCTGTGCCTTCCACAGCCTGTTCAGTAGATGACAGCCACAACAACAAAAAAATGGAGCCCACAACTGTGAACCGTTATATTCTGTTGGGACTCTGTAACCTTCAGACTTACAGACAAGTAGTTAATGTTCATGCAGGAATTGCTTGGCTGCTAATTTCAGATTCACTCAAATTCATTTTCTATATATGCCCGATTGGCCTTCCTATTAGAGGCAATGGCTTGGGATTGTAATGTCAAATGGAGGCCCCACAATATTTGATTCATGGCACACATACTGGAATTGTGCATTCATGTCTATTATTGCAATCACACTACACAACATGCATGAAAGCATCCATCAGGTATGACAACAGAGGTTTATTTTCTTGCTTATATGATTTTCAGTTCAGATAGATGATGCTACTTCAAGTAACCGGTTGGTTTTGTGTCTCTTGTGTCTTTATTCTGGAGCCCAGATGGAAGAGGGGGACTCACTCAACTCCCTGGGCAGTCTCTGCCCAGGCACAGGTCGACCATGACAGCATATTTAGAGCCTCTCCTTGTATCACATCTACCAAGGTTCAATGGACGAAGCTGTCAGTGGCTCAAACCCAACACCAATTAGACGGGGCACTACACTGTCTGCTGTGGTGGGAGGTTTTCCAAAATCACATGACAAAGCACATGGATGTATGCTTTTATAGTGGGAGGGGGGATGAAGGGAGTATCAACAATCCAAGGCATCACATAAGAATAATAAGGTATCACACTGTACCCAAAACTAGGACAAAAGAGACCATCAAAGATCAGCATTAACACTGACCCTCTGAACACTGGGTATGCATTTTGGACAAAAATCGTTCGAGGTTTTCTTTCCTCTCCCCGACTTGCTGATGAGATTATGAGTAAATAGTTGAATACAGATTCATACTGTATGTATCATGAATTAATAATACCTGTAGGGTGGGGTTGCAGGGTTCAGGGGAGAACTTCCCAAGTTCTCCTGTGGTTAGAATTTTGGAATAGAAACCACAATTTCTTGATCTCTGAAGGATTTCTTGGGCAGTTTCTTATTTGTTTTTTGTCAATGAATCATCTGAAAATGTGAAAGTGGCTCTTGTTTGCCTTTTGGTCTAGGCAGCGCATTCCTGCAATTACGTATCTCTGAGTCACATGCATTTTTGGAAAATTGAGCCTGCAGAGGGCACATCACTGGTTCCAGTGTTCTTGGGCAATGGGGGATTTTCAGCTGGGAGGTGGTAAAGGTTGACTGAGGTGTTTCTGGTAAAAGGTCTGGGCTTGTGGCTGTGTTGTTTTTCCTCCTCTGTGAGGGTGGGATAGCACAGCAGCTGGGAGAGGCAATCATCATTTTAAATGATGACATTTCTGGGAGAACCATTCCCTGTACCACCAAGTGTCAAGCTAAGCAGGGAGGGGGAGGACCCCTAAAAGGCTTCTGGATCTCTTATCCCAGTCTTGCTTGATCCAGTGCTTCAAGGTCCTCAAAAATAACAGGTGCACTTCCATCTCCCCTTCACTGCACCAGCTCCCCTGCACTTACAGAGTATCTAGGCAAGCTCATGATGGAGCACTTGCAGGATTTGGAAATGCTGACTCTGCTTGGCTGCTAAGAACAGGGACTGAAATAAAATAAACCTTGACAAAATTGATCCTGGCCTCTGCTGATGAAAAATGCAGCACGGTGTGGCCAAAGTACACATTGGAAATGTGATTCCTTTATATATCAGCTTTCATTTATTAGGTCAAAAACTGGCAGTCTGTGGTTATATTTGGCCAGCAAATATTTGATTGGGCTGGTAAGAGTGTGGAAATATTTTTTCCTTTTTTATGCAACAAACTTGTTTTGGTTCATCACATTCTCCCACCCTCCTCGTTCCTCAGCTTCCCCTCATGTTGACATCTTGTATCTGACTATTGCTACAGTGAGATAAGTCTGCAATCTCTGAGCCTCAGTCTCCTCAATTACCAACTGCGAAAAAGTCTTGTCTTTCAGGCATACAGTGAAGAAATATTCTCATGGTGAAGCAGTTTAATTTCACCACCTATATAATTCCCTCCAGGTGAGGTGTCCGGCCATCAGTCTCCAATTCAACCCTCTTCTGGGTTCATCCAGAATAAAGCAGGGGATTTCATCTTAACTCAGGGCTTGACTCAGAATTGAATCACTTTGTGCCTTTTAGATGTCTTCCCAGGTCACAGCTCAGATACAATGCCCAGCACTGGCCTCCTGAGGCTAGTACACACTGAACCATATAGTTTCTCTCTCTTTTCTTGCTTGCTTATCTCTTGCCCCATCCTGCCCTCTCTCTTCCCTTCATGCCTTCATGTTGATTTTATCTCTTTGATAAACTTTGAACACGTTTTTGTTCATCAGTGAGAACTCAATTAATCTGTCTTATCCTGAGGTGAAAGTTGCCTGAAATGTGTGTCCTGGTTCTTCATAATTTTGGTATTGAAGGAGACATAATAGATGCATGACCCAGGAATAAAAGAGCAGGAGGAGAGCTATCAAAAATTTTTAGAACTCAAGGAAGACCCTCTTCCAACCATTTTCTTCTACAGTGAAAGAAATGGAGGCTTATTAAGTTGAGGAACTTGACAGGTTAGAGGCAGATGGGTATTTAGTGCCAAGGACCTTTGCCACTAAGTGCCCACTTTTACTGCTGACCCTGTAACCTCATTGACTGCATGGTCCAGAATGTTTTCAGTGTCTGCAGTTTGAATAACAGGAATTGAAATGGAGAGTATTAGGGGCAAAGGTTATATAATCAGTGAAGAGATTACTGAGAGCGGTGTTGACACTGTTTTTGAAATGAGACAAGAATGTACTGCTGGAGTATTCTCATAAGGGAGGAGAACTGTCTTTGAGTTTATTAAGATCTGGGTATAAGCCCTGATTTGGATACTCACCAGATGTAAACTTGAACATGCAATTAACTTCTTTAAGCATTATCTCCCTCATTTGCAAAGTAAAGATAATTATTTCTGAACTGCTTGCTTCAAAAGCTTAGTGAGTTTCCAAATATAGATGATTCAGCGCAACAAAAATATTTACAATGTACCTACTATGTGTAGGGAATATTATGTCAGGTACAAGATTCCAAGTTGAACATGGCAAGAAGAAGTTATTATGCTAAATGATGGGATATTATGTGTGTAGAGAGCAGATCAGTATTAGCATAGCCTTTAGCATTGCACCCATCTTCCTGGAAGCAGTTATTGAAAAGACTTCTGTCAGCAGCTCCATCACTCACACAGCTGCGAACTGTAGAACTTAATTGTTCTTGGAAATTGCAACCATATCCAGTATATTATCAAATAGTCATTGCTTATTTTTCCTTTTTTATATGTTTATTGATATAACATTGATTCACAACACTGTATGTGTTTTGAGGTGATAGGTGCACACTTCTGATAGGGGACTAGGGGGAAGGGAAGTCCGCCCTACTGAGTATAGGAGTTGCACATACATAGCTAGCGTAGGTAGCACGGACATGCTATATGACTATGGTCTGTTTCTTTACATTAAAACTCTTGTTTTCAACTGAGATTCCTGCCCCAGTGATACCCAAATCAGTGCAGACATTAACACCATTGTATGTACCAGGGTCAAGATAACCAAGAAGCTGATCACAAACGCTAGGGGTTGAACGCTAGGGGTTGATGTTCTTGGTATTTCTAGAACATCAACATCAACTATGATGGGCTGTTCTGATGGACTGTTTGCTTATAACTGTTTTTGTTTAACTCATTATGAAAAGGCCAGCTCGAGATAAGTGGCAGAGTGGTCTCTCTGTTCTCTCAGATCAATGGCCAGAGATCTGAAAATAAAAGTGCTTAAAGAGTCAACTCCTATCTCTGCTTATTGGTTTTTTGGTAATGACAGACAGCAGAAGCCAGGCCTATTCCCAACAACACTTCTACAAATATAAGATATCACACCACACCCAACACCAAAGCACAAATAATCTTTCCCCATAGTTCATTGGTCTCCTCACATCCCGATTCTCCCCTTTGGTAGCCTCAGTTCTAGCCAGATTTCTAGGGTTCTTTTGGTTTAGTTTTGCCTGCTCCTTTGCTTTGTTTTTTATTCACATTCCACATGTGAATGAAAGTGAAATCATCTGGCATTTGTTGATCTACTTCTTACTTATTTTGTCTAGTATTATCCCCTTCAACTCTACCCATGTTGCTGCAAATGGCATGATTTCATCTCTTTTATAGCCAAGTAGTACTACAGCATGTGTGTGTGTGTGTGCGTGTGTGCGTGTGTGTGTGTGTGCACGTGCGCACATGCTCATCTTTATCCACTCATCTATTGTGCACTGAGGTTGTTTCCATAACTTGGCTACTATAAGTAGTACTACAGTGAACATAGGGGTGCATCTATCTCTTCAAATTAATGTTTTCCTGTTGAGGGAAGATTTCTTCTTTTTTTTAAAGATTTTTTTATTTATGCATACAAGAACTTGGGTGTAGGCCAGAGGTGTGGGGTGGTGAGAGGATTCACCAGAGACAGAGTGGGGAGCAGAACAGGTAGATCTACTGAAATACATTGCTGAGGGGAGCAGCGGGCAAGGCAGGAGAGGTCTGCTGCGCCATGTGGGAAGCTCCCTGGCTGGGGATCGAACTCAAGCTGCAGTGGCTGCTGATAGCTTCATAGTGCTGAGACTTAATCTGTTGTGCCACCAGGGAGTCTCTAGAGGGTAGATTTCTAGGAGAGGGATTGCTGGACCATATGATTGACCTATTGTTAATAATTTTAGAAACCTCCATACTATTTTCCATAAAGGCTAAACCATCTACCTTCCCACCAACAGTGTATGAGTGTTCTTTTTCTCAATAGTCATTGTTTAAAATGATGCTTCTGAATTTTTTTCTTCCTTTACATATTTGTGAGGTTAAAGGGTGAATCACATGCTGGTCTTGATGAAGAATCGTGGTCTATAAGAGAAAAATTAAGACAATTAGGAAGCATGGGCTGGATTTCTTAAGTTGCTTTATTCCCAATTTGCTTTAAGATTCTGGAGGACTCATTTAATTTTACTGAATTTGTATTTCCTCTGTTGTACTCAGAAAAGGAGAATCCTGCCTGACCTTCTCTCAAGGCTTCTGGAGAAGTCCAGACAGCAATGGATATGGAGGTTGTTGTTTAAGTGTATAAATCCTAGAAAGAAAAAGATTAGTAGTGGTCCTGTCACTTACATTTGGCCTTTACTTGGATCTATCATAAAGAAAGACAAGCCAGAGAAATTCCCTTGTATAATCTCTAGTAATCAATTTCCTTGAAAATACACAATTCCACCAGCAGAAAGATGAGAATCCTTATGGACAAGCTACTTTGAGCAGAATATACTTAGTCTATTTCAGTTGCATATTGTAAATAAAACTGAAATTTGTAGATTTAAAGGTAAAGCTCACTGAATGTAATTTATTTGCTAACTGCGGTTTCTTGTGTTGCCTATAAGTTTGTGCTTGCTAATTGCGGTGTCTTGTGTTGCCTGTAAGTTGAATCAGAAAAAAACTTGTACTGTTTATAGAACCCCTGGATCCCAGCCCGGTCCTTATTTGTTACCTTACCTTTCCATTAGTGAGATCACCTGGTGCTAGTTTGTTTTGAAAACCGAAATACCCCGGCCAGCCAATAACCTCCTTTGCTGCTTTGCCCTGGTGATCGACCCCCATGAAACCAGGATCCCCACAGCCTTCAGGCCAGAGTGTGGCTCAGGGAAGCGGCTGCCCCTCTCCTGTGGTATGATCCACACCTCAAGCTAATGTTCTTAGCTTGAACCTTTTATGATTCATATTAATAAAGCAAGAGGAGGACTCAAGCAGTACTAGGTCCAATGGGTGATTCCTATGACTCTCATTTGCACTATTATTGTGTTATGTCAAGCGTCATCACAGGTAAGGTATAAACAGGAGATGTTCCATACCTGACCTGTCTCCTCTACTCAAGCAATGTGTGGGACACATTAACTCTCACACGGGGAAACCAAACCAGACCAACATGAATGCAGGGTGGTACAGCTATTTGGGGAACTGGCTTGACAGTCCTGGATCTTTCTGAGACAACACTGCTTGTGTCTTGATATTTCTGGTAAACTTGGAGTCAGAAGTAAATATGGAGCTCAGTGTCATCAGTGGTTGAGTCTCATCTGTGTTATCTTTGTGCTTTCTCAAATGCCCTGCAGGTAAAGCATTGCCGTTTTCTTATTTGGGGGAAATATCTTTAAAACAGAGCCCAGTCTTCAGGGTAAAGATCGTGTGTATGTGTGGGGTATAAGCACATGATGCAAGGACAAACTCGGTCTTGGCAAATGACTTCTCAGGGCACAGTCCCGTGAAGGGAGGAGAGGGAAATGACCTTGGTCTTTGTTACAAAGAGTTAGAGGCAGCACTTGACAGAGTGCGTGGGTCACTTGGCCCACACAGTAGGTGGTGCCCACGAGGACAGCAGCATTCTATGTCATTGTTTCCCTTCCCCGTCACTTATCTTGACGTCTGCACAGCTCACACAGAAGGACTGAGGCCAGTCTCCACCCCTCCCCCCAAGCCCTGTGTGCTTTTCTTTCTTTTTTCACACGTTATCACTAGTTTGAAAGTCAAGCAATAGAGGCAAGTTAGATGCAAGGGAGGGATAGTCTCTTAGTAAAAGGATTTTCTCAGGGAAATTAACCTAAAAAAGGCGAGAAGGAAGGATGTGATCTCTCTGGACCTCAAAGGTTCACTTTGCCTGACCCAAGCAGAGAGAGAATTGGAGAGAACAGTGGTTCTTCATCTTGACTGCTGAATCACCTAGGGTGCTTCTGAAAGTTACTATGCCTCAGCCTATTCCAAGACAAATTAAATTAGACTTTTGAGACTGAGTGCAACTTTAAAAAGATTACCTAGGTGATTCTAAAGAGTAGTTGTGAACCACTGGGGTAGGAGTTGTATAGTTATTAATTAGGGTTCCTATGGAAAGGGTCAGGCAATAAGTGTAATTTTGATGCTAGAGCTGAAATATTTGCTAAGCTACAGAAAACAGCTACCTTGCTGCAGGCTGGAGCATTCGTTGTCCTACTGACAAAATAATTTCCCTTGATGTTTATAACACTTAACAAGTCCTGAGATGATACTGCCTGATGAGAATGTGCCCAATGATCTGAGTTCCCTTCAGAGTTACAGAAACATTCTGGCTTAACTTCTTCCTTTACGAGTTTATCAATTTGGAAAGACATTAATATTACTGCCATTTAACAAAATAACATACAAGTAGAACCTCATTACAAAGTGTGCAATCCATATTACGTTAGGGACATGACCCTGTTTAATTCCTTCCTACTCATGGTAGAGCTGACATCTCTCTTCTCAGGAGAAGGAGTACTGAACTTGCATGTGATTCCAAAAATTCTGAACTCTGCAGCCAACTGGATCACTTTAAGGACCCAACTGGGAAACATATTTGTAGTCAATGATCTGCACAGAAGAATTTCTCTCTGCACAATTTTGCTGTTAAAGATGATGAAAAGAGGCCCCCTTTAGTTAAATGTGTAAGAAACATTAATCTACTTTGAAAGGCACCACTAATCCACTTATTGGTGGCAAGGTATGTGGATAGTAATAGGGTTTTCAAGAGAACAGACATTAAGAGAGAGACCATTTCCAGGAAATACCCGACTCTTGGAATAGACACAGTCTTTTATATAAATAACCCTAATGTCCAATGGCTACAAGCAGTTGTAACCCTGAAGTTAATCCATTGTATCCTGCCTAACTCATCACTGTCTTTATTAGGGGGTTATGTACATGATAGAATCAGTTTTTGCTAAACAAGTGATGTTAGAAATTTGTGGATCTATTTATAATTATGTTCTCAAGTTCAATTACATATTAGTTAGGCTTCCTGTTAATAAACTTTTGTGTTTATACTCTAAACGTCAAACTATTTTTGTATGAATTACTATGGTTTTGCATTTCATTCATATGGGAAGCTGTCAAAGGTGAACTATATGATACTACATTTATTGGTGTTACTATAAATCATGTATAATAATGCTTTTCAATTTCCTTCCTTAAACATTGTAGCTTTTATAGCAAATTACTCACTCATACACTGTAGCTATTGTTCAGGAAATGCTTGTGTATTTTCAGCAGAGAAAGGAAAATTATATAATCATCAGTTTGATTGGAAAAGTTGCTGTCTAAGAAACAGTCTCTGGGGAAGATCTTTCAAATTACAACCAAGTATTGACAAATTTAGAAACTCCTCTGTGACTCTTGCAGTAGGAATGTGAACTGGTCCAACCACTATGGAAAGCTGTATGGCGATTCCTCAAACTGCTCAACATGGAGCTCCCATACGACCCAGCAATCCCACTTTTGGGAATTTACCCAAAGGACGCAAAAACACTAATCCAAAAGGATACATGCACCCGTATGTTCATTGCGGCACTGTTTACAATAA